>JALPQI010005768.1:0-33659 GCA_025490895.1 Thaumatotibia leucotreta | reverse complement strand
GCCCTCGCCGGGATTCGAACCCGGAACCTCCAGCTTCGTGGGCAGGGTCACTACCAACTAGGCTACAGAGGCTGACAGAAAAAAAAAATATTATAGGTGTACAGTGTGTTTCCATGACCCGGGCTTTTACGAAAATGGGTAATAATACGCATTACTAGTAATCGTTTTCAAGTATTAACATTTGAAAAATTATTAAATTGACCGTACAATTTTATTTCCTCCGAACGATCAATGTAACGCGTGTACTGCTTAGTTGTCAAACGTTGTGAGTGGCTGCGATCTGTCATTGTCAAGTGCAAATTAACGATTCATTTTGAAGTATATTCCTTCTCAATTAACTTTTCTTAGAATGTTAATTACTTTTAAAATGAGCATTTTGAATCGAATAATGCTCACGGTTTGGCTAGAAATCTGCATCGCATTTCGGTTTCGATAAAGGCCAGTATCATAGACACACACTGTTACATACATGGTTTTTAACCACAGTAAAGTTTGTTTGATACTTTTATTTGAAAAGTCATTGAATCTTAGAACCCTAAACCTACAGCCAAAGGCGCATGAGACGTGGAGATTATAAACGAAATTTTTAATCTTCGTACACGTGGTACGTTTTGTGCGTTGAAAAAGTGCTTATTCAGTTTTGTTCGGTGTTCCCTAAAGGCGACGTGGTTTTTTGCGTTCCCATGAACCCTGGACAAAGAGCGACCTCGCTGAAAGACCGACGAGATCCACGCAAGAATAAATATTGTACAACAATAGGGTAGCTTCTTTGACTTTACCTTGCTTTTAGTAGAGGAATGGGGCGTCTTGATACTTGTCGATTTATATTATTTTAACAGACGAAACACTTTTTTTGTGGAACAACCAAACTGTTTTCTTAATTTTTTTCGAGTTTTATTTTGATACAACTCCAGCTGGAGCTGCAGCTAGAGTGGAAAGCTGAAGACTTGAATTCGAATCCCACCACCGGCGTTGGAAAACTTCGGTATTTTATCTACGGTACAATTATGACATATATTATTTAAATTTATAGACGAGACTAAATTTTATAAAATATTCTTGAATTTTTTTTACACTTGGACATTGCATTTGTGGTCCCGAGGAACCAAGAGGACATAATAAAAACCGACCAAGAGCATGTCGGGCCCTCCTCGGTGTGGGGTTCCGTAGATATTCAAAAACGGTTGGGTCGATTATGTACGAAATAAATGTATTTAGGAGTATTCTAGTATAAGCCAAATTCATGATTTTAATTATATTTTTTATATCCAAAGATAGAAGGGGAGGGGGAAAAAACTTGGTTTAAGTAAGACCCTTATTCTCTTTGTAGGACCTATTAAACGATATTAATCACTGTGGAATCCTAAAAACTAAAAAAAAATTGTGAATGTTTAAATCAGCATGTCCATATTATGTACATATTATGTATATATGTATAAGTAGATTAACAAATACAGTAGGATTAGTAGACAAATAGCGTGACAGTATACCCTTTAGACTACCCGTCATTTATTATAATAGGAAAACACGGGAAGCCTGTCTCTCACAGCAAGATACTTTTGCGCGTGTATCATCATCATCATAATATATAAAAAATGTAAAAAAAATACAAACAAACAGCCCTCGACTCGATCAAGTATCAAGAGCACACGTTCCTCGGCCAAGTCAACAAAGCCGAATCGTGCCGTAACGGACTTTTTCGGAGTCTATAAGTTCTTCCTCGTTGCATCGCGAACCTTTGTTATGCTAAAGCGACCTTTTCCCACGCATCTAGTATATATATCAACTAATTCAATCCTTGATTCTTTAATAAAATGTACTGCGCAATTTTGCTGGTAGGTAAGTATATGTATAGGTACCATTACTTACTTTAATATATCTGTAATATACATATTATTTAGTAGTGTAAGTAAATAAAGAGCACAAATCAAAATATTTAATAAAATAATTCGATAAAAAAATTACCATCAATCTCGATATCCTTATTTTTTATTGTAGGTACAGTACCTATTCAACGCCGTGAATAACAATGTCATTTTATTTAGGTTATATATCGATTAAAGCAATGTATTTATTGAATAAAAATATTGTCCGTTGCTCATATCAAACATGTTTTGAAATGTTCTGCGATAACTTTGAATTTTGAATTTGCTAACCTCCGCCTAAGGGTGATTCTTAAAAAAAGTTCAGCAAAAGAAAATAAAAAAGTTTTTTTTCTTTACTGTTTTTCGCAATGTACATCGAAAGTATATACCAAAAGCATATTTTTGATGAATGTGGACAAGCTTAATACCATTGGAAAAGGCAAAAAAAAATTGCATGTAAACACGGTTGTGACAATGTATGACACGGACGTGACATATTTGCAATAAATGTTAAAATTGATGTGTTTAAATTCGTAATATCATAATTTATTATGATTAATCAATAAAATATACCAAAAGCATATTCTTGATGAATCTGGATAAGCTTAATACCATTGGGAAAGGCAAAAAAAACATGTAAACACGGTTGTGACAATGTATGACACGGACGTGACTTTTTCCAATAAATGTTAAAATTGATGTTATTAAATTCGTAATATCATAATTTAACGAAACGGTTTCATTAACAGTATTTATTTGTATTTTTCTTCAAAACAGTAAATAATTATTTAAATATCCCTTTTACAAGGGTCGTCTGAAAAGTTTCTAGTCTGACAATGGAGAATAACTTTTTAAAAAAACCTCCTTGGTACTACAACCTTACTTTTTTCTGATGTTAAATGTCAAAATTTGCCCCCATTTTATCGATAAGTTTTTTTATAATTGCTGATTTCCTGAAACAATACCTACAACATTTCTAATATGCCAGATACAAATCTTGGCTCGGTGGACAGAGATTTTCAAGAACGAAGGGGTAATTGGGGCCTATTTTGAAACGCAAGACGGCGACTACTAGTTGGCCTTGTTAAAATCATGGGAGCATCGTAGGGACAATTGTATAGCCTTACAAGAGTCACAAGGAGACTATGTTGAAAAGTAAATAAAAAATATAACACAAAACGACTTGTTTCTATGTCAGGCCAGAAACTACAAATCCATGGGAAAATGGACAAAATAAAAATGCTCAATAAATAGTGTATACTAAATATTCTAAATCATCTATAATAACAGTTTAAATCCGTAGATTATCTAAATGAAACGAAAATGTCACGACCACGTGTTATATATGTCACAACCACGTACTCAATAAGTCCATGGCCGTGACGTTTTTTTCATATCGTGGTTGTGACAATTTGAGACGTGTTCGATATAACCTAAAAGCTAGCCATGATCTCACAAATCTTAATTAATTATCAGGAACTACACTGTGTGAGGTACATGATATGTTTCAAACAATAGCGTGACATTGTTACTTACGTTTAAAAGCCAAACACGGCGTTGACGTGTTAAGGTTGTCCCTTTTTATAAAAAAATACGGAGAAATTTTTTTTGAGACACACACAACGTTCAGTTATTTGCAAATTTGACAACAACACAATGTTGCTGTTCTAAAAAACATAAAAAGGGTTGCCAATATTAAAGACACTTTTTTACAGAGATCCGTATTTTTATAGTAACGTACACGGTCGTGACACAAAAACTACTCACACATTTTATTCTGATGTAAATCATAAATAGTAATGGTTATTAAGATTTCTATAGTATTATCTTATAAATCAAACATTAACCTTGCATAAATGCTGTAATATTTTGCGTGAGAATTTGACAATTCACCAGAAAAAAATATTATATATTCGAATTCGGCAATCTCACACAACACGGTCCGTGTCATTTTGGGGTTAGCAATTTTTTTTAATAGCCGGCTAATAACTTTATGGCAAAAATGATGCTCTGACATGATAGTAGTGGTAATTTACTACATGAATTAATACACACTTTATATATTTTCCCACAAAATATATTCGATTCTTACATATCACAGAAAAAAATGTAAGAATAAGAATCACCCCTAAACCCTGAGATTAACCCAGGGTGCTTAGACATGTTGACAATCGCTAACGCTTAATCGTCAATCGTAAACGAAGGTCAACTAATTGTATCTAATGTGAAAGAGTGACAGAGAGGGAAACTACGATACGCTACTAAGTAAACGTTGGCAACTTGTCTAAGCACTCTGGTATCCATAGGAATATTATTACAAAATAAAAGCGTCGTCGAACAAAACCATATCTTTAAATCATAGGACTGGGTGTACTGTAATTTCGCATTTCGATGCATTGAATTAGCCGCATAACGTAAGCTTTGGCTGTCGTCTACATATATGTATCTACATATTTATTTACTTATCTCGCTCATGGGCCTCATCGTTAACAGTAAGAAGTGTAAGAATACTATAGGTACATAGTACAGACCACGGAATGTCCATCCATACTATATTCCACCAAGAAGACCGCAAATGCACGGTCTTTTGCCGCTCTATTAAAGGTGTGTCGACATTTTTGCTGCCTTCTTGGTATAAGATACGTTTGAGGGTGAATGCACCATAAGTTGTATTACGTACGTGCTCCAGTAAAAAAAAACAAATGAACAAACCTAAAAACGCACTTTCAGAACACAGTCTTGGTTTTATCATCAAATTAAAGCCTTGGACCTTGGGGTCACTTACATTTTCAGTTAAAATATTGATATTTATTAGTATTAACGTAAAATTTTATCTACGCACGTTTTTCATGATATAAGTGTGACATGTTTGTATTCATGCTATTGAATATCAGCCATATTTTTTTTTATTTACTGGCGCTCGGGTTAGTCATGTTAGCATTTTTATATTTTGTAATATTAATATCCTTTTTTTATATGGTCACCCCGAGGCTTTTATTGTTAGAGTTAGGGAGAAGATATTGCGGTCATAAGTTATCTGTCATAATAATTTGTATCATTGTCAATAAAATAGCAAGGCTAATATAGTATACCAACATTGTACGATTGTCATTGTGACAGTTCTCATATCCCGCCATAATGTGCATTTTTGGCGCGTAGAGTCGATTTATGTTGTCTGTGTTAGACTACTTTTTTAAGAATGTCAAGTAACGCTATCGAATGTTCTGTTAATTTGTTTCCTTTAATTAAAACAGTATCAATACGTTAGAAGTTTTCACTTAAAAGCAGCCCAAGGGATCCCCAGCAACAGTCGCTACCGACACACTTGAACTCATGTTGTAAGTACAGTCCCCGAGTAAAGTGCAGCAATAATCGACGAACGATAAAGCGCGCAGCAGCGACTAACCCTGACGATAAGGACACTAGAGACACTTGTTCTAATTTCGATGGCTAATAACCACTTGCTACCGACTGAGGTTTTAAAGTATCTAAACAAATGCAATACGTAACGAAGAAGTGAGCAGAACACATGCGCTTATTAATTTAATAGTGGGACGGGGACGCGTATAGTAGTACATTGTGTATTAAGGGCGGTAAATAAGAAATTGTGAACGAGTGTGAAAGTGTTTTTCATCACACCTGTGAGGCAAAAAAAAGTACCTAAATAAAACAATATATTTTCACAAAACTACCTACTCTAAAATGATCTAAATAATTTCTCAAAATCAGGGATGACTTTAATTTATCATTTTTATAACAGAAATCCCGGCGCAGCGTGCGCTCGCTGGCGGGCGCCGCGCTAGTGCAACGTAACGTTGTATGAAAATCCTTGATTGCCCTAGGGCGTAATGACGCATCTACGGCGCGGTAACCTATTGAACTTTCGAAAATCCTTTGTCCGATTTTCACTTGTCCGAAAACGGTTCCTCGAATTTTTATAATCCATGTACATTGTTTACCATATTTTTTGAAATGATCCTCGTTTTCTATCCCACATCAACATTTTCCCGAATTTCGATAACCAGAAGAACGGTTGCCAAATTTATTATTTGACAACCGATTTGTTAACCATATTTTCATAAATCCGATGCTAAGCGAAATCGAAATGTCATTTTACCTTATATCAGTAACCAGAACAACGGTTGCCAACATTTTTATTTGACAATCGATTTGGTAACCACCTTTTCATAAATCGGAAATGTAATTTTCCCTTATATCAATAACCAGAAGAACGATTGTCGGACAAGTGAAAATCGGATAAGGGATTTTCGAAACTTCATTAGGTTTCGAAGCTAGGGCGGAGTGAATGGCGTAGTCTTTAAATACGAAAGTATTTTCAATCAATTGTTTACACATCCTCCTACTTACAAAACCAAAAAAAGGGGGGACGGGGGGGCGAAGCCCCCCACCAGGGGGGCTCGGGGGGCGAAGCCCCCCGCATTAAAAAAGAAATAATCTTAACCTCCCCTACCTTAACCTGGATAGGTTCGTTAGGTACCTTTCATCCCTTAGAGCGGAAATAGAAGCCCCGCACAGCGGGGCTTCGTCGACAGGTTCCCAGGTCAAAATTGCTCACTTAAATTCTTTGGACAACAGGGCGAATTATTTAGTAATAGTTAAGTATAAGGAATTACGATATAGACCCCCTCCCGGGGCAGATCCGAGTCGGATAGGTTAGGTTAGAAAACTAAGGCGGGAGCTTTGCTCTTAGGTTATTTTCTTTTCAGCAACCCAGAAAGTACTCAGTTCAGTAACAAGGTACAGTAAGTAAAGTGAAGAATGTAGGTTAGAACTTCTACGCAACGTGATTTCCGCAGTGAGTGAGCGAAGCGAGCGAACAAAACCTCCCGGGGCAGATCCGAGTCGGATAGGTTAGGTTAGAAGACTAAGGCGGGAGCTTTGCTAGCTTTGCTCCCGCCAATACTTGACGCCACAAAAAGTAGTTGGCAAATAATACTTCGGGATTTTAACAAGTGTTTATTCGAAATAATGAATTCGATTGTTTGATAGGGGGGGAAATAATACTTCGGTCAAAATACTTTATGCCAAAAAAAGTAGTTGGCAAATGATACTTCGGAATTTTTACGAGTGTTGATTCGAATCATAAGCGAAATAAAATTGCGGCTAATTGAGAAAGGGGGTAAATAATAAACAGGGAAACGTACTTTCGGGCAAACAAAATTTAGGCCAATTAATAAAATGGGAAACGTTTTCGGTATACTTATATTCGACATTACAATTTTCGACTTTATAATAGGTAACCCTACGGCGCGCATCGCCGCAGCGCATTGGCGCACTTACTGAACAGGTGATGAACATTAAGTTACGGTAGCGATAACAGCCGGGTTAAATTCATACAATATTACAGTTACAGTATTAGAGTGTTCAGCAGGCCTAGCGAAGGCGCTATTCTGCAATCGCAAACGATAAACAATATGTTTTCATACAATAATGGTCACGTGATTTTTCGTTCGAATTTTAAAAGCATTATTACTTTACTCACGTGTTTTGTGTAACTTAAATAAATTACAAACTTTAACTAAGCTTCTAAAATGATATCATATAGGGTGGTTATACCGGTTGGCGGACAGTTAAGGGAGTTGCCGACTTTCAACTCTAAAATATATATATTTTAGGCGAAAAACTATACTGATTTGTATGTCAATATGTCAGAAATATAGTCTATTTATGGAAAACAACTTAAAATCTGGTGCCTCGCACGTCTATATTTTTTAAATTGGACTTAAGTACGAAAATAGCCGAAACACCGGTTGGCGGACAGTTTTTTCAGTTGGCGGACACTACGTGCCAGTTGGCGGACACCCGGTTTTTGGGCAAAATATCTTAAATAAAACAACATATCATTAGATATTAATCATTTATTACGGTTTATATATATATTCTACTTCTTATATGGTAAACAATAGTAATCACTTATATAAAACAGGAAAAAAAAACATTTAAAATATGGTCATGAATTACTGTTTTTATCTATGATCTAATCAATAAAATATGAAAACATTCAAATAAGTTTCCAACTCAGTGAACCACGATCTGATGGATTCTTCAGTAATCCTTGCTCTCGCTTTTTTATGCCCTGAGCTGCCCGAACAGAAAGATCCTGGTGTCTCTTCATATAGTTTTTATATCAAGTTGGTCCTGGTCTGCCATTTTTAAATGGGGTTTTAATCTCCTCGTCTATAATATTTTTTGGACAGTATCCAACAGTTCATCCTTTTTTATTGGGAAGCCACATTTGGCGATAGTAATGAGCCAATTTTTAATGGCTTCTTCACCCTTAGTACCCAATATAGGCTGTGGTCCTGGTGGTTGCAGTTCATCTTTACGCTTTCCGGTGAGGCGATCATGCAATGTTGAATGAGGGATTCCAAAAGTTTTAGCTGTTTCTCTTATTCCTTTGCCTTGTATTCGAATCGCGTCTAGTGCTTTCACTAAATCTGCATCGGTATATTTACCCCTATCGTTTTTTTTGGCGGCATCTAGAAAATATAAAAATAAATAAAGACACGGTTTTAAATAACACTTACAATGCGGCCTAACTTAAACCTTTCTAGATTAGAACTTTGCAGACATTTAATTTTGCGCACCTAAAAAGTGTACAAATAATGATTATCCTCAATACGATCACGTCAAAGTGAGCTGTAATCTAACTTAAATTCGTATTATACCACAGAATGCAGATGCAGAAGGCCGTTTAACAAACATACTACCTAATAGAATCATCGTGGTTAACATTACAGTCTTTTTAACACAAACTAATCACTCTTAGCTTCTTAATATTCACACGTGTCCGGATAACTGAATGCACAATTTCGTCGTTTCAGTTAACCGGACACCTGTTTTACACCAATTTTACAAGACTTTGCAAACAAATTATGTGGTCGCCAACTAAAAAATAGCTTGATTATACAATTATCTAAACATATTATGAATATTGAACACGTTCATTCATTACTTTTTACAAAAAGTGAAAATCAAAATTAACTAGGTGATTCAGTTGGCGACAACCTGTCCGCCAACCGGTGTAACTCCAAAAACTGAACACCGGTTACGCGGACAGTCGATATTTTATAAATTTAGTAAGTATAATTTAAAAATGTCTATGTAATAACCTTAAGCAACTCATAACTCTTCTAAATAAATGCATAACATAAAAGTACAATTAATAAAAATGCCACACTTACGTTTATGCGCCGAGCGGAATCCTTATTTTTTTCGTAAGCTTATCGCACTTCCACTCACCACCGTGTATTAGCGTAAACTAACCGGCTTATCTCTGGATAAGGGCGACATCCATTGTTTTAATTTTGGTGCAGTTTTGTCACTTATCTACCTGAGAACCGCATTCCACGTTCATATTGTTATTACATATTGTATGGTTCTTATTTATTTGATTTTAGTAAACATTGTCGGCAAAGTGTCCGCGAACCGGTACTGTCCGGGTAACCGGTATAATCACCCTACTTACTGCATTCAGTGTTGAAATCGTGCGCCCACGTGCATCAAAATCTATAATCACCAAAAACAGCCCCTGACGAATGAACCGGAAAATATTTAAATGGAAGCCAAAATAGCGTGCAGGGTGTTTACCCCGTAAAATATGGCGATATTCCGCCAGAAAAACTAAGAAATTAAAATTCTTCGTCCGGATATAAGGAGCGTGCGGAACGAAGCAAGAAATAACGGCAATGTTCTTGTTTGAAAACTATGAAATTGTTCGCGTTCCTATTTTAAATTTCGCAGTGCAGCGTCACGAGAAACGTCTTATATTACATTATTTTAAGGCTCTTATAAGTCATTTTACTGAGGTGGTTTTTAAATGGATTGGATAAAAAAGTTAAATGTTTGTTTATGATAGATGTTTTTAACGGTGTTAATAACAGATATCGGGAGGTTACATATAAAATAAATACTCTCTTACCTACATGTATCGTTCTGTCCAAATTTTTGTAAAAATCTGGCGTTATAGCTGAAACGCATTAATTTTAAGTAGATTTCGAAGTATTATTCATATAATTATGCAATTAACTATTAGTTGCTGCATGTTTTTGTTTAGATACGAGTTTTTATTAATTATTGACATTATGTTTACGTGCCAATAATACATTGATACGACATTATTGCCTGAACATTAAAGTTGTGTGCCTAAATTATATTTTTGACACCTAAACAGTAACTATATCTTTAACGTCGACTGTACCTGGGTGACCAGCTGATCTTGACTCGCTTACTTAAAAATACCTAAATTTTTTTCGGAGGTCCGAGTAAGATTATGCTGGTTCAATGAATTGTTCGCCCCCGTAAATTTGTGTAATTGTAGTTGTGTAACAAATGTCACCAAATTACTTAGAGCCGTCTGCGAGATTATTAGAGACATTCAAAAACCTATAATAAAATTACCATTACAAAAAGATTGCTCGCAATTTAAAAGAAAAAATATAGATTCCTGCACCTCTAAATCAAAAACGGCTTAAGAGCCAGGTATCAGGTATTGCAATGAAACTGAAAATGAATGTAAGTAAAACTGGTTTCAGTTAAATTTACACTCTTAAATTCGATCTTATAACTTTGTAATTAACTAATTCGGTTAACTATTAGTAAAATAAACAGAAGAGCATAGAAAATAAAAATAAATGTGCGTTTATAAACACACAGCACTACCTATATACCTATGCAATTCCCCGCTATCAAAAAAGGAAGAATGCCGATAACTGTCACTGTAACCGTTCTTTAGCCAAGGAACCCTCCTTGGGCGCCGTGCATCCCAAAATCTCACACAATTTTTTTCGGGGTAACGGCGGCGCATTACAATCACAATGGCGCTATCGGCTTACCGTTAACGGTCCTCGGGCCGGACAAAAAGAACTTAACTGGGCCTTTTTAACTGACGTTTAAGGTCATAGGATAAACCAATACTAGAAAATTAAACCTTATATATCGAGAACAAGATTTAAGTCGACGGCGCAGGATTCGTCTATAAAACAATTGATATGAGAATGGCTTTTACTGTTTATCGTGCCAAGTGTCACTTTCGCACTAATCATTAGATTTTTTCACCATATATGGTGAATGTTGATATTATGAATAGTATGATGGTATTTTTTTTTGAAAAAAATCTTATGATTAGTGCGAAAGTGACACTTGGCACGACAAACAGTAAAAGCCATTCTCGCCAGCCTCCTAACTGCCGCAAAATCGCTTTGTTATTCCTTTGGGTTATCAAAAAATACTTTGTGAAGTTTAGTATAGTATTCTTCATCGTTGTCATCATATTTTTGTTAGAGTGCTTCTGGATAAGTCTCGAGTCCTATATTCCTCGCGTAGGTACTACAAAAACTCATCTTGTACATTCAGGGAGTGGACTATTTGGGAGACCATTGATTGAATATGGTTCATGATCGATATAAGAAAATTAAATAGTGGTTTTCTGAAACTTGGAAATAAAGGATTTAATATCTGAAATCCTCTATTTGGTGTAAGCCTGCAAGAGAAATAAATGTCTGAATGTTCTACCTAAATAATTAAAGATTAAATTTAACCCTGTGCCACCAGCCCTTTCGGTTTCTACCAACGGCAAAGAGCCAAAGTGGGTCATTTGACGTCTAAAAAATGGTTGAATTAGCATAAGGGATGCTGCCATTAAGGGGTTTAGACACAATAATGGAACTCGGCAAGCTCATTAAGCAAATGACTAATTTAAATGGGTACTTACATAAATAGGTAACTGAAATAATAATCAGATAAAGATTAAAAACGATTTTATTGTTATACATTTACTAATGACTAACATCACATTATTATATCGAAGGCACTAAAATAAGTAGTAATAATAATTTGTATTATGATTAGGTGCCCTTGGAAACAGTATATACAGATAAAATCAAAGGTTAACTACATTACCATGAGTCTTTATCATTTAAATATGTGATCTTGAAATACATTTAACGATATTAAAGTACCGATAATGTGTAATAAAAGGGTCGTTATCTGATTTGGAAGGCACAAAGTACATCTCAAAGCAGTTAACGACAAAATCATTAAGAAAATAAGATCGAATAAATAACGAACTAAGAAACTTTACAAGCTGACTCATGATCATAAACGTATACATATTTATAGCAAATACATTTTGGCTAATTACGCATGTGCATTTACTAGGGTTTTTATGGCTCTAGAAGTATGGAAGAAATCTAAATTATTATTTTTTTAAATAAATTATGAGACCGCAAAATATCCTAACCCATAGGGAAAGCACATAAACTTAGTCTACCCTTATACTAATCGGACAAGAGAGTTAGTTATCACTTCAACACGTAAAACGCTTTGTTTAACTAACTTGAGCAATAAGTTTTTTCTTGGCTATTACGACTAACATAAAGATAAAGAAACGCAGGCGCGTGCTGGCTTCATTAAACTAACTGACCGTTGCCGCGCACCTTGCGCCGGCATCGACTTTGGCACCGACAGCTGTATGTTATCCCTTACCTATACATACATACATCACAATATAAACATGTATCTACTCTATCAATGAGCTACATAACTTTCCTTGTCAATTTTTACTGCTAGGTCGTGCTTGCCTCGTTTTTTCCTGCCACCATTTCAAGGTTTCCTCAAATTGCTCTCTATCTTCAGGCGTCACATGAATATCTGGGAGTTCTTTCTTCAGCTCAACGTCACTGTATTGTGTATTTTCCAGGAATGCTTCATTTTTGAACTTGTATTGCTCGTGAGCCATTATCAAATCTGGATTGATGGCTTCGAGAGGTAAGTCTGTCTCGTCACCCAAACTTCTGTTCATGTGATGTTGAATGGACTCCGCATATTTCACCTCAAAATCACTGTCATTTAATGGAATATCAGATTCGCTGCAGTAGTTTTGCTCTGGGATTACCGTGAATTGTTCAGCCGAGTTTGGGAACGGAAAGTGTCCATCAAGTAAATGTGGATTGACATCTTCTTGAGCTATTAAGTCGGATGATGGAGTCAAAGGTTGACCGATACCATCCTCTTCTTCATATAGATGCGGAGTGGAAACTAACTGAAAGTTTTCTGTAGCTGGTAGTTCTATGTACTGGGGCTGGGGTAGCTGATGCAGCGTTCCATCTAATTCGTCCTCCTCGAGACCATCATCGTCCAGAGCGGGGGAATTGAGAGCGAAGTAACTTCTTTCCTGACTGTTGTCACGTGGAGACGATGACGCTGGTGAGGGGAATGATTCCATCGACATACATGATGCGTTTTCTTTATCAGCATGTCCTATATTGAGCAAGCTTTCTAGATTCCTTATGTATTCCACAGCCATTCGTAATGTTTCAACTTTGCTTAACTTCTTGTTCGGCCCACGGTTTGAGTTGGCGTTTTCAAACTCGGCAGCCACTTCTTCGGGTATGTGTCTTCGGAGAGCAGCAAAACCATCGTTGACTTGCCTCACTCTGTTTCTTTCCCGCGCATTGCGCCGTGCCACCGCGAGCGGCGTCGGCGAGCGAGCGATATCTTCAGGAACATTCTCGCGCACTCGCGGTCTTTTCGTCGGTACACTTGAAACGGAAGGATCGGAAGCACGCACTAAAGAAGTCACTGACACCGTCGGCGGTGACTGGATTTTCTGTTTCTTCCTCACTATGATGATTTCTCTTCTGACTTGATTGTTGTTTATGTTGACAGCGTTGTTGACAGAGTCCTGGAGCACTTGGGGTTTGCCGAGCGGCGAGTTGCGGAAGACTACGACACCGATGGAGCTCATGATGGGCGAGTCACATGCCGAGTACAGTTATGTATGGTGACCGGTAAGGGTTGAGGAAGGCTGATCGAGATGGCGTCAGGGCGCCGTCCGCGGCGGGAATGGCGCGTGCCGCGCGGGCGCACCTGGGGCCGGCGGGGGGATCAACAGGGGTACTTACATTTACTAGCACACATGCCTTTTCAAAGGGCGGAATGGGGTATTGTTACCGTTCAGCGCTTTTTTCTGTTTGCCGAAGCCACGGTTTAGGCGTTGGAAATTATTTGTGTATTTCAAATTGTGTTAATCGTTTCATATGAATTTTACGTGACAATTTAAATGAACATATCTTTATTCTGTACAGAAAATTTATATTATTATGATTGATCATAATTATCACGTGAGTAGCTTGTAGGTACTTCATGAGCATTAACTTATCTGTTTTCTTACTTTTGGATGAACGGTCATAATGCATTATTTTTTACCGCAATAGATATGACTGAGTGGGAAACTGTGAACAAGTAATAAAATAAATGGTTTACCAATTCATTGATCTTGTCATTGTATGTATAATTTTGTAAGTACATACGACTACCTACATTTATTTTGATTGCATTCAATATGTTCAACGTTTCACACTGGTATCAAAAATGTTTTTGAACGGTAACACTACCCAAAACGCGAGTAGCACTAAGGACAATAATTTCGAGGGGTGTCCCACCCAGCATTCTGTGTGAGTATTATAACGCACACATGCATTAGAAAACCGTGTATGTACGTTATAAAAATTACACACATGTGTAGCTAAAACCGTTCGCGTGCTTCAATGGCATTTTGAACAACGAATGTGCCAGCGCAGGGGTTGTTCTGGAGCTATGCGCGGGATTCAAATAGGACCATTTTTTTCAAATTTATTTTTACCTCGTAAAATGTACTTATACGGCGCAGGGAAAATTAAAACAAAATACAGCGATGAATTTGATTTGATCGATTCTACGGTACGGCTATGGAGGCTGATAAAATATTATTGTATTTACTGTCAAAGTATACCTACCCGACCCGACGGAATTATTTAAGTTTTAATTTTTTTTATGATAAAAAGCAATGGATACGGATCCGCCAATCCATAACGGTGTAGTTTATGAATTTAATACAGCTTTATTTAATAAGATTTGATAATTGACACTGTGATATTGATTGCAGTTTCACGTTATTAAAATGCTGCCTAAGAATTAACTTCTATGATGAATCCCATAAACAACTTGGGATTATCTTTGGTTCAGCTGTCAACTAGCTAAGCTAATAATATTGCTTTCGGTTATCGCGACAGTTATCATTGATAGGAAACTATAGAAACGGATCGCGTATATTAATTTCATCCCGGCGTTTGGAAGAGAACTTCAGCTTACCCCGTAACGTTCGTGGTTCACCCATGGACCGACCAAATTTTCAATATCTTTAGATAAGCTATTCTTTTTTAGCATCAATAATTAAGTTAGCAATCTAACATGTCTTTATTGAAAATAATCTAAATTTCTCCCTAAATAAATGTTCAAATAATTATGAACAACTTGTAATGAAAATATTCTTAAAACGGTTTATATTTGTTAAATATTTGCTGTGAGCTAGTTTTGAATGCAGTTGTTTCATATAAATATAGACTATCTATATGTCAGAGGGACAGCCGAGAACGGGTGGGCGAATATTTAATTTTTAGCTACTCATCGTACCTACATACAAAGGTACTATGCATGGACGCACATAATTAAACACAAGGTAATTTACGATCTTTTATTATACTACACTGATAAACCTCGCAAAAGATAAACCTCTGTCATGAGAAGAACCAGCAAGAAACTCAGACGGTCTTACTTTTTCCAAACTTTAAATAATCACAACAAGTACACACTTAAAACAAGACAACACTTTAAACTATACTGATAGAAAACGACTGGAGAGTTATAAGCTTGCGTCCATGCATCATTTACTCAACCCTGGAATGCTTTATTCCAAGTCTAAATCAAGAATGAATCCCTGTACACTGAGCTAGAGACCTTTTATAATGTCAGCTCCAAACTACCTGCTTCATAGGCGGGTAGATATCAACATGACGTTTAATGTCTACCTGCATGGACCAAGCAAAGAACATCTCAAGCAAAACATTGCTTATCGTTTTCTACATTTTATAACTCTTAACAAATTAAATGTAAACATTGCAAATAAGACTATTCTCAATGTAAATAGTACTATTCCGACGTTCAACGACTTGACATGTCGTACACGTCTGCGCCAACTGAAGAATGTCTCCGACACGGCCATACTGACAAGACAAGCGTCCTCGCTTGTATCTGAAACAAACACGTACACCAGTAGTCTTTGTTACCACTCGGTCACTCCTGACCAAATTATCTGTCTACGTAAAATCATCTCAACTCAAGAAAAATTATTTTAATCTTTGCAACAGAATTTAGGATCACTTATGGTAAATTAATTATCACCAATTTAAAATTCAAGAGCAAACAACTACCATCTGGCTTTCCTAGCCACATTTTACGTAAAACATTACAGAAAACTTTCGGAGAAATATAATGTCATTCGTGGCCTATTGGTTATCACATAACCACATATACGCATCCCTAAGGGATCGCCGATTCAACCCTATGACACTACTGTCTCTTAAATGCGACCTCCGCCAGAGCCTGCCGCGCACTGCGTACCCACGGACTACTCACAGGCAGACACATCGGATTACAGCTACGATCAAGCTTCTGGTACGGTCGACCCATTCTGACCTCAATACATAATGAGATAGAAATGACTACTGTTACATTTTACGAAACAAAATTTGAAACAATTTTACACACGATCATTTCACACTCCTCTTCTATAACCTGTTAGAGGGTCGTAGGAACATCTTACAATCGTCAATGTGACTCTATACACATCCACCACTTTAGCAAGGTACGCAGGTAAACCACCAACAGTTATCAGAAATACTGTAAGCAAACTCATCGCCCATGACCTCAGCAATGTACACAGAAAAACAATCTACAGTCATCAACATGTCACAAAACACCCGCTATCCGAGTAAAGTACACGGACACATCTATAACCTTAAGCGCGGTCACTGACTGACCTGAGTTTAACTGACTGACCTGAGTAAGTAAAGTTTGCAAGAACACTATAACTCTCAACAACATTGTTGGCAAACTCATCATCCACGACCTTAGCAAGGTACGCAGGAATACCATCTACAGTCACCATTAATACTGTAGGAACACTTCATCTACGACCTCAGCCAGGTACGCAGGAATACCATCTACATTCACCATAATACTGTAGGCACACTTCATCCACGACCTCAGCTAGGTACGCAGGAACACTGTCTACAATCATCACATGATTGTACGAAAACCATCCACAGTCACCAAACTGACTGTGGGCATACTCTGAAGCCAACTTATTACTTTGCCCAACATACGATTTACAACATTCGTCATCACGTTTGGGATTTTGACAAGACAATGTCAAAAATCATGCCAGTCTTTAGGCAATTAACACCCCGGCTTGTTTTTACCCCTAGAACGTAACGGTACACCAAAAATTCACATTATCATCACGTCATCAAATATCACTCAGTTACATTTCTTGAAAACCATGTTTAGTTTTACCAATTAAAAGTCAAAATGATTTAAACTAAAGAGTCAATCCCTCGACTCAAATAAAAACGTAAGTTACTCAACCAGGTTACACCATAACCATGCACCTGATTTAATTTCTGTCCATGGGCTTGTTAGGATCCAATATAACCCATCAGAAGTTAACCATTTCAGCCGCGTAAGTGCTACTCCTCGCAAAGAGTATACTGCACATAAAAAGCAGTTCACGTGCACCTTTTACATGCTCCGGAACTTCCGATGCGATTATTAGATCACGCTCAATCCATCGAACTTGCTCTCAGTCCATTGAAAGCTCAAATAACATAAGAACTCATTAAATTTAACAATTACCCTTTCCGCATTTAAAGTAGTTAAACAGACTAGCAAGTCATCTATGTACTTACTACTTTACTAGCTAGTAACCGACATAGTTCTACAATAGTAAAAATGAAACACTTCACTTCAACAAAAACAACAAATGGGTTGCAGTACTCACAGCAGTTACAATACTCCAGATGCTACACCGAGCAATAGAGTCTTAACAACCACCTCCATGGCTGTCGGACAATCAAAACGCATTGACCACTTACACCATTAAACCAAACGCACGCCACTCACAGTCGTGGCCGCACTGAGACGGAAAAATAGATCCGATTTTACACCTACGACTACGAATGATAAATGGTGTATGTAGTCCGAGAAAACTGAGCCCAACAAAAATGTAAAAAGTTTCATTCCACAATTGCAAACTATGCGATTGCAAACTAATTCTAATACCCACAATTTTAATTGAACTAAGGTAGTCAAACTGAAACTATTGACGGTCCAAATAATAAGAAATGATTATCATCATCATCACCATAACTACCATCATCATCACAATAACCATAATCATCATCATAATACTGTGGCAAAAACTGTGGCAACACCAGCCATGTAAACACTAGTTGTACGGCCTGTTAACTATATAAATTGCAAATAAATACTTACAAGTTGAATTTATAAGTGATTGTGTCCACAACGATAAGAGATGATACTGGTTAGTACTTTTACGCACTAATACATCAGAGAATACTAATATTGGAGGCAGAGACACTGGTAAGATCCACTTCGTAACCGTTGCACAAAGCATTACAAATCAAAACACCAAAATATTCAAATGTTCGTTTGTTTTCGGCAAAAACTAACGGGACTAATTAACATCTGATTGGAAGTTGAATAGTCACTGACTGACAGTAGTGACACTAATGACAGTGACAGATGAATACGTTCCAATACACATAAAGTAACTATTTTAATGTTACCAGCTCAATAAGTTATTAGAAATATGCTGTCAAAGAAAACTACTAAGAGTACAACCAGTGACCAAAAGATGGCGACACCAGTGTCGTGTTATAAATGTAAATCGAAAATTGATATCAAAGGCACAATATTATGCATTGAATGTAAAAAACGTTACGATTTCGACTGTGCAGGTGTTACTGAGAAGTCGCATCGATTAAAGAGCTTAGATGCAAAAAAGAAGTGGAAATGCATGTCTTGCCTTGATAAAAATTCACCTAAGATCCCTTTATGTCCTCCACAAAGAAAAATACAAAGGGCTCCAAAAGAAGACCCACAGCAACAAACTACGGACAAATTGCCCCCAAGTCCTAAACAGGCTTCCAGCAATGTGAGCCCTCTGCAGTCTCCACCTAAGAACAGTATGGACCATCCTCATTGATTAAAAACAGTAGAGTTCCTAGAGTCAACTGATAATAATAAAGATAACACCGATCATTCAACTCAACCGGTTGTCACCACTTCAGAGAAAAATACTACAAGCATACAAGATCCGGCTGTTTTAAGTAATGAAATTGTGAAAAACCTATTGGAAACTGAATCCACTGACGCCTACACATCCCAACTAAGGGTAACTCAACAAGACTTACATTACGAGGAGGTGGAGATTGATGTATCCCCACTAACTCCACTATATGCTGGGAGTCCGACCCCTGATGACCACTCCCCTCTATTTCATGCGACCCCAGATCCGATTAATTTATACATTTCTTCAGATTACAACACGGTTGATGAAATTAACATATCGGTAAACGATTCTCGGGTAAATGATAAAAAATCAAGAAGTCTAGACTACACGGTAAATGATGCACTCACTGATCTGGAAATGAAGGAAGAAATAAATAGCCTTACCTCTGAACTTGCCTCAACTCAAAATGAGTTAGAAGAGGTGGGGATTGAAAATAACTGCCTGAAACGAACAATTGACAAATTACAAAGTGAAATAGTTATATTGAAGAAATTATGTCAAAGATCAAACTTTGGCTCATATTCGCCAGCAGACAAAAATAAAAGGCATTCCATACACAATGACAGTCGACTTCAAATGGCCCCATTATCGTGCCCCACATTGTCACCATCGATAGATGGTGCTAGGAGCTGCTCAAACCCTGAATGCATGGCTGACCTAAAGCACCTAAGAAAATTGGTGAAGTCCTTGGAAGAGGACCTAGAAATTTACAAAAAGCAAATTGAGCACCTGAACACCCAACTGGACATCCTGACACACAAAACACCTGAGATATCTAATGAAACTCCTGAATTGACTACAGGTGACGAATTAATGTTAAAACACCGAGTACGAGACGTCAAACATACTTCACCATCTTATGCACGAACTTCAATGTCAATGCGATACCCCAAACTATGCGTAATTGGTAACTACTCAAACTATATGATGCATTCATTGAAGCAGACTTTCCCCTGTGTAAGTATGTGTCATTATTTAACACCTGGCGCAGGCACACGTGAACTGTTCTGCGGTCTGCAGAATAAACTGCATAACTTCACATATGATGATTTCTGCGTAATTTATATCGGCGAGAAGGATTTTAAAACAAGTGCAAATTATAAAGGATTGATTCAGTTTATACAAAATCAGCTGAAGGCAATACGGAACACTAATGTAATTATTTGTTTACCAACACTAAAATGTAATATGTTCTCAGATCTGTTTAACAAACGTGTTGATATGTTCAATAACCTACTGCATAGTGATAATCTGAAACAAAAGTACTGTTACATTTTGGATTGTAACCAAACACTATCATTTGACAGAAATATGTACTCTCGAATTGGAAATGTGAACAAACGGGGTTTTATTGAAATTTTTAATGCACTTATGCAATTATTTGAAACCATCAATCCAAAATTTGATAGAGAAGTAAAAATGATATCTGAGCATGAATGTAATCGTAATCAACCGAACACTTTTTTTCGACTTAAATACTGATAGTTCTATACCTAGCCAAATTATAGACACATTTAAAACCCAACATCAAAGTAAAACAGAAACGTCTAGTAAGTCATGTTCCTCTGAAGATGAACCACAAAAAAAGAATTTCAAACTTAATGTCCTTCATCAAAATTGTCGAAGCATTAGAAATAAATTGTTATTGATGCATAGTCTTGTTGGCCAACATAACCCTGATGTAATTGTCATCTCAGAATCATGGTTAACTCCTAATGATGTTAATTGTATAAACATATCTGGTTACACACATGCTGATTATTTTATACGAATGAATCATATACATGGTGGTGTATCCATCTTTACTAGTAAAAAACTTAAGTATGTTCAATGCAAGGACATTAATCTTTTAGCAATAGAGTACCACTGTGAAATATGTGCAATCAAGATCGACCTAAATTCTGAATATCTAGTCTTAGTAGGAATATACAGAACCGGGATGGGGGACTACAATAAAATGTTTGATACTCTAGAGAAATTATTTAACTTACTATGTGGCAACTATAAAAAATGTTCAATAGTAATAATTGGTGACTGGAATGTTGATTTTAGCACAGACTCGAATAATAAAAAGGCACTAGTGGACTTGATGGCAATGTACAACTTACGAAACATTATAGACTTCCCGACAAGAGTAGATGGCGAGTCTCAGACTTCAATTGACTGCCTTATCACAAACATCCACAGTGATGTCCTGACTGTTAAATCCTTACCGACTGACATATCTGATCATTATGCTCAATTAGCACAGCTTAAAATCTATGAACGTTGCAACCCCGATTATGTGTATATCGAAAGTCGTGCCCAAACTGTTGAAAATGTCACTAGAATGTGTGAAGCTGTGATGTCAAATGACTGGAATGAAATATTCTCCTCATGTGATACCACAGCTTTTGAATACTTTATGCGAAAAATAATATACAACTTCAATCTATATATGCCTGTCAAAATCACTAAGAAGAAATACGCTAATAAAATACCGTGGATGACGGAAACTATACTCAACATACAACAAGACATAAATGATTTACATTTGTTCAATAGGCAATTTCCACATATAAATGTTGAGGATAATTTAAAGTTCAAAAAACACGAAATGCAGGCAGTTTTACTAGACTCTAAAAGAAAGCACATTGAAGAACGCTTAACTAACTCAAACAACCCTAAAAGGGAGGTATGGAAAATAATAAAAGAAGAATGTAATACTTTCATACATGAATTTAACTGGAACCTTATAGATACAGCCACTAATCAAGCTATTCACTACACTATGGTACCAGATTTTATAAATCTCTTCTTTATTAAAGTAGGTAATGATCTAGCCATTAGTAATAGGCCGACTGAAAGTGAAGCTATTAAATTACTAACAGTCAATTATATAGATACACAGAATCCATTCAGGTTTTCCACAATTAGCCCGGAATGCTTAATGAAATTGGCAAAAAATAAAATATCAAAATCAAACACTAAAGACATATATGACATATCAGGAAAATTGCTTTTTGACATAATGATTCATTTATCTGACCATTTGACATACCTAATCAATAAAATCTTATGCTCGAATATCTACCCAGAATCGCTCAAGAAATCTCGTTTGTGTCCCATATATAAAGGTAAAGGTGACAAAACAGACGTCGGTAACTACAGACCCATAACTATTGTACCCACAGTATCAAAGCTAATTGAATCAATAATGTCAAATGACATAATTAATCACGTTGAAATAAATAATGCCCTGTCAGATGCACAGTATGCATATAGACCTGGTCGTTCTACCATTGCAGCAACTCACAGGTTTATGGAGAGTGTTGTTCAGTCCTTGGAAAACAAAAAAAAAGTAGTTGGTATTTTCCTAGATTTATCCAAGGCCTTTGATTCCGTAAACCATTCCCTGCTGTTGGCTAAACTGCACGCTTATGGTGTGCGGGGTCAAAGTGCTGAACTGTTAGAATCATATTTATCTAATAGAGAACAGACGGTAGAAATTAAAGTTAATGGAAAACGTTATAGATCTGAACCACAACAAATGTCAACAGGAGTCCCGCAAGGCTCATCATTGGGAAATGTGTTATTTTCATTATTTTTGAACGATCTATCTAGCTTGGATATTGACGCTGAAATAATTCAATATGCTGATGACACGACTATAATCGTTGATGCTGAACCTGGTGAAAATTTAGTCCTTAAAATAAGTGGAATTCTATTAAAATTGGAAACCTGGTTTAGAGTGAATGGTCTTCAGTTAAACTCGGACAAGACGCATATCATGAAATTTAGTACGTGGCAAAAACAATCTGATAAGATTGAAGTAATTACCTCTAAGGGTGTAATCCAAAGTGTACAAAATGTAAAGTTGTTAGGGTTTCACTTAGATCCTAGTTTTTCGTGGAAGATGCATATTAATTCGGTCTGCGGTAAATTAGCGAAAGGTGTCTATATTCTTAAGCAGTTAAGACCACTTATATCGAGTAGTAATCTTAAGGAAGCATATTATGCCTATGTTCACTCAAACATCTCTTACGGAATATTATTGTGGGGAAACGCAACAGATTTCGAGCGAGTTCTAAAAATGCAGAAACGTGCCATTAGGATCTTAGCTAACGCAAAGTATAGAGATAGTTGTAGGGACCACTTTAAAAATCTAGGAATCCTGACATCAGTATCAACATATATATATGAGGTATTATTATATGTGAAAAGAAATCAAAATGAATTTGTATGTACAAAGGACATAAGTGCACGCCCAACAAGGTATCCAGATGATCTGAGGCCAGTAAAATGTAGACTGAATATCACAAAAAAATGCCCTAAGATAATGGCTCAGAAATTATATAATAAGCTGCCAAAAGTAACTAAAGCCGAAACTAATATCAACATTTTTAGTCGCCAAGTAAAGAAAATGCTATTAGGTAAAACATTGTACAACATAAAGGAATACTTAAATAATGAATATTAATGCTACTGCAACCATGTAATTTATGTCATAATAATTATAATTGTATAACGTCTATTGCTTTAATAATATTGCTAATTATCTAATATTTAATAATAATTTTAAAATATAAATTAATGTGTAAAATGATAATGTGTTCCAATACTCGTATTTTGACGATCTTAATATGTATTCATCTTTATATTCGATTGTAATAGGAAAATGTAATACTTATTGAGAAATAAATGAATCTGAATCTGAATCTGAATCTAATAACCATCATCAACATCATAACCACCATCATGATCATAACAACCATCATCATCATAACCACCATCATCATCATAACCACCATCTTCATCATAACTACCATCATCATCATAACCATCATCATCATCATCACCATCATCTCCACCATCATCATCATCACCACCATCTCCACCATCATCATCATCACCACCATCATCATCGCCACCATCATCATCACCACCATCATCATCATCATCATCATCATCATAATCATCCTATATCAGAAATTGTTAAAATAGATCTCAATGCGTTTAATAAAACTTTAAAGTCTTTAATAAACTTGCGTAACCTTACGTTATCGCTGTCTAATTTAGTATTAATGTTGCATTTCTTGCTCAAGTTTTAACTCTATAGAATCTAAAGGGTAGAAGCCCTCGATGACTCAACAACATTAGCTCAGGGCTCAAATAGCTCAACAAAATGTGAACTCCTCACCGGATTGACAACGTGTCTACACCACGCGCTGCACCACGTGTTCACGGTAGGCAGCAGCGACACCAGTCATCAGCCTCTGGCACGCCGTCGGGACATGATGACAGCAATAACTTGCAGGCCGGCAGCTCGCTCCAATTCACCATGTTGAACTGTAATCCTCAAATTGTACGGTATCAGTTTTATGACAGAAATATTTTGCACGCGAGCTCTCAACTTAACCTGATCACAAAAATAAAAAGTTGAGGTTAGGGTATTGGTATCTTTTTAACTTTGTATTAAAATAATAATGGGCTTCACTTTATTACAACCAAGTTAATCTCGCAGATAATAAAACTTTTTTGAGAACATTAAAACTTCACGCTAAAAATAGAAATGCCAAACTGTCATTTCTTTAAATTACTGCTTCGAATTTTGCATTAAAACAATTGGAACGAAACCTGTCCTTTTATATCCGCTGCTTCCAAAAGCAACTCCCGAAGAGCTGGAGTCTTTATTCTCCTTCATTTCCTGGACGTTTCACAAGAAATTGTGGTAGTTTCATCGCAACAGCATAGTCATCCTGAACGGAACTTCTGGCTACTTGAACGTGTTGTTCTTGAAATTGAAACATTCCGAGCTAGTTTCATTGCCACAACATAGTCATCAGTGTCATCACGAACGAAATCATCACGAAACATTCTGTAACATAAATTTCACACGCATAGAAAACTTAAAAAAACAGGCATAAGAAATCTCTAATAAATTTTTGGTAGACCACAAAATAAAACCACGGGTTACCAGCCCGTATTTCAGAACTGCTAGTATTTCAAAAATCAGAAAAGTAACAAGTATGAGCCATGATATTCTATGAAATGATTAAAATTACTGTTTTTTTTGGGAAGTGGGTGGGGTACCTACCCACACGTATTGCAACAATAGAAATTCCATAAAAAAACTAACTTGATATCTCAAATTACGTCTCGAAACAGACTTTGCTTCAAAAGATAAGAGTAGTTTTACACCTTACACCAAATAAAAAGGAACGATAGTTCAACCTTACCGACTGTCGATGATTTCAAACCTTACTCTTTACGTATGGTACATTTACCATCACCACTTATTGTAGGCGATTAGTCAACATCCCACTTTCTGATGTCAGAGGGACAGCCGAGAACGGGTGGGCGAATATTTAATTTTTAGCTACTCATCGTACCTACATACAAAGGTACTATGCATGGACGCACATAATTAAACACAAGGTAATTTACGATATTTTATTATACTACACTGATTCGCAAAAGATAAACCTCTGTCATGAGAAGAACCAGCAAGAAACTCAGACGGTCTTACTTTTTCCAAACTTTAAATAATCACAACAAGTACACACTTAAAACAAGACAACACTTTAAACTATACTGATGGAAAACGACTGGAGAGTTATAAGCTTGCGTCCATGCATCATTTACTCAACCCTGGAATGCTTTATTCCAAGTCTAAATCAAGAATGAATCCCTGTACACTGAGCTAGAGACCTTTTATAATGTCAGCTCCAAACTACCTGCTTCATAGGCGGGTAGATATCAACATGACGTTTAATGTCTACCTGCATGGACCAAGCAAAGAACATCTCAAGCAAAACATTGCTTATCGTTTTCTACATTTTATAACTCTTAACAAATTAAATGTAAACATTGCAAATAAGACTATTCTCAATGTAAATAGTACTATTCCGACGTTCAACGACTTGACATGTCGTACACGTCTGCGCCAACTGAAGCATGTCTCCGACATATAATAAAGGTAATTTTAACGTTGTAGAAAATAATTCCGCGCAGTGCTCCTACTGCAGGAATGACGCGAATTGCAACGGTACTGATATTCGGGATAAACTAGTTTCATTTCATCATCTAATTAAATTAGTTAAAAATTAATTTATTCTTAATTATAATCTAAAGTAATCGCAGGCGTAAATTCCTAATTTATTTTACCTACTATAACTCCGAAGGTTATTGATTAATTTATATCATTTATTTTGAGGAGTTTAAAACCTAAATCCTGTTTCGTTTTTTCTTCCTATAAATAACTAAATAATTATCACACAAGCTGATGAAAGATCGCACACAAAATAATCGATTAATAGATCAAAGTCGACTGCATCAACCAAAACAATTGTTGTTTACTGCCTATTCTGTAATAACAATATGGCAGATCTATGATCTCCAAAATGCAGTTGTTGCTATTCTTATTACTATAGGAATAGAGTTAAATATTGTGTGATTCTTGGGTAAAATAAAAGGGTAGTTTGTAGTCGCCCACGCCAGCTGCCCGTTAGCTTTTGTGTCCTGGCACGTGCCTCGTACCCTTAACCCGAGTTCTCGGCCATTTGCTTCGCTACATACTCAGCGGCCCTACCGCGAACTTCGAAATGCGCAAATTTCGAGGATTTGTCTCTTTCACTCTAATTACGCTTTCGTTGGAATGACAGAGAAAAATCCTCGAATGAATTTAGATTTTCACGGTAGTAGGCCAGTTAAGTAGTTCAGTGGGTAGTGACAAGCTTGCGAAGATGGAGGTCGCGGGTTCGAGTACTGGATATTTTATCGGGTATTCAAAAAAACAGTTGTTTCTTAGTCACAAATGTGAGATACTTGTATCTATCTATTATTCACTTACATACATGCGTCATGTAGGTAGCTGTGTAGCATACATTTATATCGTCGCTTAATTTAGTACCCACAACACAAGCCATATCTGAGCTTACAGTGGGACTAGGAGAATATGTGTGAGAATGTCCTATTATTATTTAATTATTAATATTATTTCGGTATTTATAATTTGCTATCCTCTAAATTCGCTCGCAGAGTATCTCGATCACCTACGAACGAGCGAGATATTACTGTACGACTTGTGTGAGCAAATTCACGCAAAAGCCATACATAGCAGCAGTGATAAATGGTAAGAGCACTGGTCGACCCATTACCCAGTGATCTCGGACCAGGGGGCTTATGATGGTTATATCGTTTACCAAATTGTCATTGTCTATCCAGTTCTCTACATTATGACGACATTCAGTGAAAGTCACAACATGGTTGCGGGCACAGATACAGTAATCGGGCGGACAATTTGACAGTGACAATTTAGCATCAACTATAATTGTGCTTTATTAAAGTTTTAGACGATTTTGGTTCGATTGGGGCCTCGCAGGAGCTTATGATGATCGCATATTTACCGTTGACAACTAAAACAAATTGTATTTTTGTTAAAAATTTAACTTTTAGTACCATAATTTTGAAATTGGCGGCGTTTACTTTGAGTGACAGATCTCATCGATACTCGTGAATTCTTGACCGGATAATCTGACGTCTAATATAATTTTTATCACACCATCAAATGGATCAAATTTCAAGTTAACTTGACAATTTTGTTGGGCTGCTTGAAGTTGCCGATAAGCAGTATCGTGGGTGTTTTTTTGAAATAATAATTATATGTTCATTAATTTTTAGTGAGAATACTAATAATTACACGTCGATTCAAAAGCTAGTACGTTCTATGTAGTAAGACTAGTGTATCGTGTAGTAGTCTCTTGTAAGCACACTCAACGAGCGATGGAACGGGCAATGCTTGGGAGTTTCTCCATGAGATCGAATTATGAATAAAGATATCCGTGAAATTAAAGTCACCGACGTAGCTCAGAAAATCTCAGAGTGCAAGTGGGCTGGACAAAATGCCCGAAGAACTGATGGCCACTCACTGGAGCAAGCGAATATTTGAGCCATGGCTTGGCCTGTAATATATCCTGCCTTATTATCCTGACGGATCACTCATACTTTATGGTAAAACTATAATAGTTATTCGTTTACCTTCACCATTTATTATTTTTGTCAACCTCCGTAGCCTAAGTGATAGGGACCCTGCCTAGAAAGCTGGAAGTTTAAGCTAGAATCCCTGCGAGAACATTTTTCTGTTTGTTTATCACTAATATGTGTTTATTGGTCGGTTGTTTTACATAGTGTATTTCTGTTGCCTGTGAGCTTTTGGGACTCATAATAGACCCCCTAGGGGCTTTTTGACAGTTTTAGAAGGCTCAATCATTATTTTTAATTAAAATAAACTACTAACAAAGGTGCCACTATTAAGTACTACTTACTTACTAGGTACTACAGGTTCCTCAACCTAAATTAATTTCCAAACAAATCGGCTAGGCCATCTACTCTGCGTCCTAAAACCTCACTGGCAATGGTTATGGGTTACGCATTTCTTTTTTGGCCACCCTGTGTATTGTTGCTTACTATCCATAATACAACTTAACTCAAGACAGGAACCAGAAGGTAGTGGAAATGATGCCAGTTGTTTATCAAAGTGGTAAATAAATTTGCTGAATAATATATTCTAATGTAGGTAAATAATACTCAATATTGATACAGATTATTAACTAGTTATTTTAATATTCTAGCTGATGACAATGAAACAAAATAATCCAGAAATATTACCTCAACGCCACAAGTGATGAAATAAAATGAATATGAAAACACTGCTGACAGAAAAAGTAGAAGTGAAAAGACAATGCTACATGCATGAAAAAATAACTAAACAAAATGACATCCTGAAGGAGATTAATAATAATAGGTAGTATACTAAACCCCTTATTCATAAACGTCTGCTAACTTAACACGCAGCTAATAATTGTTTGTTCCTTTCGGTCTTAACAATGTGTCCATAAGAGTAAAAGAGACAAACAATTATTAGCGGCTTGTTAAGTTAGCAGATAAATGTATGTCAGTCAATTAACGGTAATCTATAGGAAGCATACCTACATACCATACAATGCTTCAATTTTTCCATATGTTTCATATTTTCTAAATGAAAGATTCTATGCAAGTTATGAAATTAAGTTAATTATGATATTACATTTTTAAGTCAAGATTATTATTTAATTGAAGAATTAGGACTGATATTGTCAATTTATAGTCATACATGTACTCATGGTATTGAGAGAATTTCAAAATGTTATTACTTTCATGTTAAATTAGAGTTTTTGTAGAATTATCATTCTTTCTAAATCAATAAGCATGAATGAATCAATGTCATGAAACCTAGCCACTATGATAGGTATTTTTGTACTTACTGTGATTACACATTTTGTATTAATATTGGGTCATTACCTATGAAATTGGTGTTTTTGGTCATAGACTTCAGTTGATTCCTAATTTAATTGTCTAAAGGGAAACTTAAATAATTATTTGTTTTCAACAGTGTACTGTGTAGTGTAACAAAGGTTTTATCACACTAATAATCGTTTTTTCCCCTTAATTGAAAACAACTCTTGCCATAATATGCTGCCGGTTCATATGGTTGAAATAGGTATAAATAAACGTATGATAGTACCTTGTTTTATGAAATAGAGATTTGTATACAAAACACGCCTTAGAAGTGACTAATATTACTGGCAAACATGTTTGTCTACAATTACACTTCATCAGAGACATTTCCCACTTAAACGGCCTTGGCATGTAATCTACTATATTTCACAAAATTCTCCATAAAAAACGCCAAATTCATAGGCAATGAATGACCTAATATGTAATTAATAATTATTTATTAATTCGACTATAACTTAAGAGTAGGTACTTACAACTCATTAAGGTGTTTTAGTTACTTAATTATTTGTCTGCTACTCTGCTGAGGGTAAATTTCTTATTATATTGACTATAATAAATATGTTGATTCTCTATATTTTAATTTTGACGTTTTAATGTTCATGAGATTATGAGTATGAGCCCGTGTAAGTTAAAGCTCCTGCAATATCTATTTACTTACTTTGTTCAGTATAATGTACCTAATCAGTAGTAGACAACATGCAAAGCATTTTCCCATAAATATCGTATGGATATCATAATACGGATATACACGGTGCTCATGAGCATTCCGAAAGATTTTAATGCTGAATTCCTGAGCATATTTAGAGTCTTTAGTGTTATATAAAATTTCCTAGATTCGGATTGGTTCCAGAGATAATTAACCTTTTTTCGAAATAAGTTGTTCGACGTAACTCGTAATAAAACTTCTTTTAGATTACAATGGTACCACAATGTGTTCTAATATTACCACATCATTTGCCTGACAATCAAAAAATAAGAAACTTGTCGAAAAAACCTGTCGCAAATAAAATAATTTAAAAGATTAATTTCAACAAATTGTTATAATGATAAAAAGTATTCAAAAGGTCTAACAAAAAAGAAACAAAAAATTTTTTTTGTGGAATTTGACATTAGGTCTCATAATATTTTTTGTTTATTTTGATGTCTAGAATGTAGTTAAAATCTTTCGCAATGCTCGCGAGCATCGTGTATTTCAACTCTATTGCCAACATGTTACACTATTATAGTATAGACTATTATAGTGTAGTATGTGATGATATTTATGATTTGCACTTACATTATAGTACTGATTGGACAAGAAGAAATAAGAAACGAATGTAAGATATAAAACATTGTATTTTCTTTGAAAAATATTTTTACACTAAGAGCTTGCAGAGCTTGTCCTGCTAACTAGTCTCCTTGTGGCATCTCTCGTCAGTGCTCTCTGAAATGCTGATGATAATTTTCAACGCTTTTTCGGGTGTAGGTACACATACACACACATTACTTATGGTTTCATTAATAGGCATCAGTCGGACGGGCCGTGTGTCTTTTTGCCACCAACGTAAAATGTATTGCAAAATCTTTAATACATCAGTAGAAAGTAACTTTTTTGCGGAGTAAAATTACAATTGTCTGAAGAAACACGACAATGTAGCGAAATTCTCACTCGTGTCAAGAATCAACGAAAATTCTTCTAAACCTTTTGACAATTGTCCCGACCTTCGAAAATAAAAAATAGCTGATTAACGATATAAGCAAATGTCCTTATTCTATGTAGGCACGCAGGTAGCAAAGATGCACATAGACTATCCAATAGTAAGCGGTAGTCGTAGCCTACGGTGGCCTGTGACGGCAGTAAAAGTGATATTTTACAAATGACCTCACACCTGTCATTATGGTGAAATGGCGTCTATTAAGGAGATCATTGGAGCTGGAGATTTGTAGTTCGGTGCAAAACTGAGTCAAGCAAGGCAAATACCTGAACAAATGTGTCAGTGCACATGGAAAGGTACTTTGTCACGGTGTTTAAAATTGACTTTATTGAAGAACACATAAGGTCTATTTTAAGAGTTGCGACACCCTTTCCATGTGCACTGACACAAATTTGTCGTTAAGAAATATACGTTATGGATAGTAACGACATAAACCACATTATAAAGAGCATAAATTATGTTCTATTGAACGTATTGTGAAAACATAAATCAAATTGTTCATTGTCATTAACTAAATAAAAGCACTAATCAAAATACGTTCAATAGATGGCAGCATCAGCTCTCTCTAGCTATTCTAGAAAACTGTAAAGTATTCTAATAGGAGGTGCAGGCATGTATTGCTTGCTCTTAGAGAATGGTCAAAGGCGCCTAGCCTTGTAAGGGATTGCATATACCTGAGTAAATTGACTGGTGGTTGCTAAGACCGAGTGGCTAAGGGGTGCAGGCATCAGCCACGAAAGCTGAGCATGTGGGTTTGATCCCCACCTCGGACGTTGGATCGATTAAATTAAAACAAAGTATGCATGAAAAAATTAAAATAGGGTATGTAATCGTAGCTCGTGTACATAGCTGACTGACACCGATACATACAGCATACAGATATCACCTAAAATTTTATTATTTTTCTAACAAATATAACAATATTCATTGTGTGAAAATTTTACATACAGTTTAACATATTTACTTTTTTTTTTTTAGTACAGATGGTGCCTTTTTAGGTTCTAGAGCGAGAAGTGTGTCATTTTACGTCAGGTCCAAAACTTCGGAGGGCCATCTGCAGCTGCACTAAAAAACGTCGGCGTCGTACGAGACGCGTGTCGATATAAAATATTGCGACTTGTTTCGAATTTCATGTTTTTCGCACTCGTGTCGTAATGTACCATTTTAGCATGGTTGTATAAATGTAAATATAGACACAGACAGGAGTATTCAGGCAACGGTCCTGTGGCAATAAAATGGTCAGACTGATCGCAGGTAGTTGCTGCACTTTGTCTCATCTTCTTGTTTTGTTTATAAAATTAACGTGTTCCTCGGTGAGTTTGGAAAGGCTCCTGAAATAGACGAAAATAACTTAAAAGAGAAAAACAAAAGAGTACCTAAGGATAAGAACGGTCTATTCTATATAGGGTGGCTTATTCAAATCGATGAGTATGGGAATGTCTGATACTATAAGACATACGAAGATAATATGTTCTTAGGAACCATGTCAACGATTTTGATAAAAACTAAAACTGCATTCATAAATTTGAAAAAAATACCTGTACCCAGCCGTGGAATTGAACCCGGTTGTTTTGAAAAAATAAACTTACACAATTTCTATTTCAATATCGATTGTGTAGGTCTCAAGCCGTAAATGTCTCTATGAAACATGATGTCTAAAATGAATTGTTTTCACATAATTTAGTATGGTGACGGCGGAGATGGTGGCTTTGTGAATACAATATTCAACACATTATAGGTAACGATCTTACTATTGCATTTAGTATCTCGATGTAGTGAATTTGCGTTAAAATTGACTCTGGCCTGTATAGTAAAGGTACTAAATGTTTGTACATTGTTGACTTATTATTTTGGCACAATAGTACCTATATACAGGTTGATCAATTAAAATGGGTCGGTATGAAGATTTTGGAAACCATAATATACAAGGTGGTCCAAACCTTGACGTAAAAATTTTTTTTTTTAGATTCCTCACGTCATGGACTATCAGAATATACCCCATGAATATACAAAAATACGTGTAGACGGTCCAGGCATCGAACCTGAACTTTTTGAAAAATAAAATATTGGTATTTTCATTTTAGATAAGGGTTGTGTAGCTCTTAAATAGTAAATGTTACTATGAAACATGGTATCTAAAACTAATAAAGCTAACAACCTGTTTAGCAGGAAATTTCATGTATAAAGTATCCGTGATGATGTTAATTATAAGTCATCAAAAAAAAATTCAAAGGATTACCTCTAGATTTTTAGGATTCCTCTAGATCAAATCAATGACAATTCACCGGCTTACAGGCTACAATGTCACCAAATCTTGTCCTCACCAAATGTGCTCCGATGGTGCCAACTGCTTGCAAACATACTGCAAGGCCTGAAAAAATACATGTTTCAGGATCAGATACAGTACAGCATACAAAGGATTATATCAGTAGAATAGCCTAATTAAATTTTGAATAAACCAATTGTATGTCTCTGCCAGGAATGAATTTTATAAAGCTATTAGCGAAACAGGCTTGTCTGTCTGCCGTGATTATCTTCCTTCGACAAGTAGCCGGGAAGGCACATGTAGTT
>JALPQI010005767.1:0-70259 GCA_025490895.1 Thaumatotibia leucotreta | reverse complement strand
ACAAAAACGTTTTATTTTGAAAACCGTAGATTTCGAAATCATCAAATTCTTAGGGAAAATGAATATATCTTACGTTAGGTCCATTAGTAAGATAATAATATGCTGTGTAGTTTTCATTCCATTGGGATGGGATTTGCAGCATTGTTAGATTATTTTAGTTACTGAAAAGTCATTTTCAGTAAAGTAATTTTCAGTACAGATGGTGCTTTTTCTATGCACTAGTGCGAGAAATGGTTAATTTTTTGTCAGGGCGAAACTTCGGAGGGAAAAGGAAATTCGTAACTCGTGTCGATTTAAAACACTCCCTGCGGTCGTGCTTTAATTTATCGCCACTCGTTTCGAACTTCACTTGTATCGTAATGTACTATTGATTGCAATAAATCATCAGTTTCTTAGGGAAAATTAATGTCTTTCTTTAGGTCCAAGTAAGATAATATCGTCGGTTGACAACTAAAACTCACTAATTAACAAATACCTACTTGAAATAAAGATCGTATCTCGTCTCATCTTTTTTTATAGTGAATTTTGGTTGTTGGGTCAAAATTCTTTTCGTTGTCTTATTTTGTGTCTCTTAAAAACGTGACGCAGTGGTGATTTTTGTAATGAGATGATGATTAAAATCTAGCGTAAAAAAATACAAGTGCACCGGATTTTTTTATATACTGAGTCAAAACAGCAACTAAAAGCGTGGCTGAGTGGTATGAAACAAGACAACGATATTTTTGACCCTGTTAACAAACGATACGCTGTATAATTTTCATTTCTTCGGGATGTGACTTTTTGTTAGAGCTTATTTCAGTTACTGAAAAGTAATTTATTCTTATCTTATGGGCAAACGATCTAAACGGCTTAAAACAAGGTACAACCGTTTACTAGCTCGGTTAAAAGGTTCACAATTGTAACATAGGTAGTCCCCTTAACACCTAATTTTAATATACGCCTTAGTTAATATAATCGATACCTGGATAGTCCGAGAGACCGAAACTTAGAAGTTACGCTATAGTGGCACCTCCGGCTTAGGTTCCGCTCAGGTGACAAGTTTCTTAAGCTTATATATAATATATGATTTAATTTTTCATCTTGATAATAAAGTTGATTTGTTTCTAAATTTTCTCATATTGTTTTTATTTCCCGGAGTTGCGTGGTGAAATATAGTTTGATAAGAATTTGTGTGTTTTATTTTAGATGTAAATCCCAAATTATTTCAAATTGGAGGTAAGTACCTACAGGTAAATTCACCAAATTTGGCACGAATGGATCGAGTAAGTGAGAGAAAGTATCTAAAGTCCATTCATCCTTAGTTGTCTTATCTAGTAAACAACTTACTAACCTAAAAGTACATGTTTACTGTTGTCTGCCATATTTGGCCATATCAAAATACCTGAGTCCGTATTTGTGCAGTCCGTCCGTAGTGATTAGTAAATTGCTTAATTTTTAATCAAGAAAACAGCAGTTTACTACAGAAAACGTGTACTTTTAGGTTAGAAAGTTGTTTGCTAGATAGGACTAAGGATGAATGGAGCGTACTTATGTGCGGATGTCAAAATGACAGTAGATACAGGTTGGTATAGCAGGGCAGGGCAGGTTGGTAGATGTCATTCATTTCATTCATTCCATTCGTGCCAGCTTTTGAGAATTTACTTGTAACTTAACCCAAAGGTAGAGGGAATATATTCGTATTCGTACATGGGGTGAAGAACTTGATAACTCTAGATGAAAACTAGAAGAAATTTGAACATAATTTATTATCAATTAAATTATTTTTCCTTTACTAAAATATCTCGAGTTATCAAGCTCTTCACGCCATTCACGGATATTTTCCAATGTTTCATCATGAGTAAATTTTTAAATTACTCGATTGACAAAAAAATTATATACCGAAGAACGAAATTAGAATCTTCATTATGTCAAAGCGGAAAGAGACCAATTTTACGCGTCTGTCTGCCCTACAAAGGGTTAAGTAAAGTTGTATATGAAATGAATTTATTAGCTCAAACTTGTAATGAAATGACAAAATCGGAAGTCAATGTACAGACAAATAAAATAACGAATCTACAACTTTACAAACATTTTCAACCTTCGCGTAATTTTTTTTTAAGTCATTGACATTAATTCTATGTTTTTTTTTACCGTGAAATGCAAAGATGCTCAAAATGACTTTCGGCACTTTGTAGTACATACTAGGACTGATAACTAGTTATATTTACCTTGCCATAACATATAAAGTCCAGTCATCGCACCAGCAACGTGATACTTGCAAGTTTGTATTCTTATCTTTGCTAAATATAGAGTTGCAGGAGATAAGGAATTACAACCACTAAGTAAAATAAACACCATATCATCAGAAATTTCATTTATTCTTTAGATTTGACTTAACATTAACTTAGTATAGGAAAGATCTAGACAAGTATAGAAACTTGATTACTTGAATAAGACAAGAATATGAATAATAGTTACACAGTTTAGTTTTCTGCTTAGTGTAATAGTTTTACTTAAAATAATAGATGAACCGATAGGTTGGAATTACAAGTAATAAAAGTAACTCTTAATGTGAACCTTATATCCTTGCAATTAAGTTCACTATTCGTTAAATTATGACAGTAAAACTATTTACTACTAAGGAATTGTGTGTATATGTAGCGCGGCAATACAGTTGAAAATTGAAGACAGAACATGTTTTAGTCAATCCAAATTTAACAAGGATTATTAAAAGCCTTAGTTTTAGTAGAATAAGGTGCAAACATGTCCTGAATTTTATAAGGATTATACTTGCGTTCTTAGCCAAGATGTCAATCGCCAACGATTAGTAGTGTAGGTATCCTAGTTTTCTCTCGATTTTACTTATTGTTATCAGTGCGAGAATAGCGTTTTATGATACAAGTGAAGAGCCTACATTGGATACTACTCGAAAATCCTATACCTATATGGTTATATAGGTATAACCTCACTTTTTGAGCATATATATTGTAAATACAGTTGCGTTTCGTTCGCAAATGAGCGTTAGCGTTTGGTTTCTTGGTTAGGCATCCCGGGTGTTTCCGCTTAAAAAAGTTGCCAATCGCTATCGCTTAGTCGTTAATCGTAAGCGAAAGGCAGATAACTGTCTTTGACGCACTAATATGAAGAGTGACAGAAAGGGAAAACTACTATACGCTACTAAGCGTTAGCGATTGCTCGTTCAGAAAATTGTCACCTGTGTATAAGTTTATCAGTAAAAAGAGCACTTTGTGGGTTACCCCCACCTGTTACCACCTATCTAGCACCAGTGGTAACAACTGGGTTTTTTTCCCACCAGGTGAGAATAATCTCACTTTTTGAGCATACCTATACATTGTAAATACAGCTGTGTTTCGTTCGCAAATGAGCGTTAGCGATTGGCAGCTTAGCTAGGCACTCAGTTCTTTCCGTGGAGGCTTCACTAATGTGTGCTCAGAGATGTGTACGGTTCGTTCATCCTTAGTTGTCTTATCTAGTAAACAACTTTCTAACCAAAAAGTACACGTTTTCTGTTGTAAACTGCTGTTTCATTGATTGAAAATTAAGCAATTTACTAATCATTATGGACGGACTGCACAAATACGGACTCAGGTGTTTTGGTATAGGCAAATATGGCAGTTTACAACAGAAAACGTGTACTTTTAGGTAAGAAAGTTGTTTACTAGATCAGACAAGTAAGGATGAATGGATTTTACTGTGTGTGTGCGTGTGTGTGTGTGTGTGTGTGTCCGTGTTAGCGCATGAAGGCGCGGTGCCTCGGGCCGCGCTGCATGCGCGCGCCGCCCCAGCCCATGCCGCCTGGAAAGGAAACTAGTAAGTAACACCACGTAACACCCTTATTCATAGACTTCTCCTAACTTAACACGTTTGACGCCGGTAACACAGCGTGTGTGACCAACTAAATGTGATTCCTACTACGAACAAATAAACCATGGACGCCACACTAAATTGCCTTTCAAAAACGGTCCTAAAATTTAGTTGACAAATATCACCCCTTCTCCAATGCTTTACGGTAATGAATTTCAATAGCAACCTATAAAAACTTAATCCGCTATTTAAAAATAGTTGTGATTGGTCCGTCAGTTTTAATTGGCTATATTCTTTAAACATTAGTCAAAGATGTTGCGCCGAAATAATGCGCGATGTTAAGAAAAGCGCCATGTCCTGCCTGTCTTAGCACAATTGAAAAATTGTTTCTGGGGGCATTTTTGAGCTGAAGTTAGAGACGTCCATGTTATATATGGTCACAGTTCCTATGCCAGTGACACATATACGTGATCAGAGTAACCTTATTCTTATGCCACTAGCATAAATCAAGTTCTTCCTCCAATGCCAGTGCCATAGAAATACGAACGTTTTTGACACAAGTGCTGTGTCACTGGCATAAGAGTACAATCTGTTCAGTCACACATGCGTATCAATGGCATAGGAGTTCTATCAGATAATTTCGACCGGCATAATATTAGCTCTTAGTGACACAGTACTGGAGGCGAACGCGTTAACACGATACCGGCAGGCCAGTATGCTTAGCCAAATTGGAAAACGCTAACGCTTTGTAGCGTATCGTAGTTTTCCCTCTCTGTCACTCTTTGATATTAGTGCGACAAAGACAGTTAGCTGCCTATCGTTTACGATTGACGAGTAACACGTTCGACGCCGGTGACCGAAAATGCCAGTGACACACATACACGATCAAAGTAATCTTATTCTCATGCCACTAGCATTAATCAAGTTCTCACTCCTATGCCAGTGCCATAGAAATACGAACGTTTTTGACACAAGTGCTGTGTCGCCGGCATAGGAGTACAATATTTTCGGTCACACATACGTGTCACTGGCATAAGATTTCTATCATATAATTTCGATCGGCATAGTATAAGTAGCCGAAAAAACCTCACATGATTTATGCATGAGCCCTTAAACAGGGTGACATCTGGGTCGTAGAGCAGAAGTGAACAAGGTACTAGGGGCGGTCACGCTGAGCATCTTTTACAATGGAGACAACCAAGAAATTGCAAAAAATCTTATTATGAATAAATTATTATTATTATTTCTTGATATTCAGGCAGACAGTTGAGACAACTTATGGTGCCTGTATCCAATGCCTCGTGGTCCGATACGAGCCCCGATGCATATGTTCTCGTCCAGTTAGACAGTTTTTCGAGGGGGAAAAGGTTTAGAGACAAAACCTTCACTATTCAATAGTAGTACTAAAGTAGTTTCTTTGAGTATAAAATATTTGGACTTAATAAATCAGAATAAAAAAAAACTATTTTACGAGAGGTATTTTTTTTACATTTTTTCCACAATTTTTAATTTTGTAAATAATCAATGAATGTAAAGAACGCCATTAATATTAAAGACGACATGGTACACCTGATGCACTGCGAATTTTGCGTCAAGCTTATAAGCGCAGAATTACGGTGGTGAACGAAAATATAATTTAGACACTGGTTTGTCAAAATCGATTTATTAAACAACAAAAGCGTACTTCAGATTGTTGTGTCTCTTGAAATGTAGTACATTAACCATGACTAACGTTCATACAATTTATCATTAGCATAATGTGATCATTTTTAAAATATTCAAAAATTTGTAAAAATTGTTTCGAACTAGACGAACTCCACTGCATCGGGGCTCGTATTGTTTCAAGATATATTTTTGGACATGTGCTTATCCAATCTGTTTTTGAATTGGTTGATGCCGAGAGCCGAAACTACATCCTCCGGGAGTTTGTTCCAAGTATTTGATCACTCTGTTACTCAAATTCTCAAAAAAATTTTGAGCGCTCATTGATCGTTAAATATTAATTAACGACCCAGATTTCACTCTGTAGATAAATACATACCTATGTACATAGAAAATAGGTATTTTGTGAAACAACTCAAATTGTTTTATCAAATATTTTTTAAAGCTGAGGATGTGGGTTTAAATCCCACCTCCAGCGTTAGTAAACTTTAGTATTTTTTCTTTGGTGATATGACATCTAATATTTAAATTTAGAAAATAGTTAACCACAACAAAATAATCATGTTCATTGGTCATATCATCGCACAAATGCCACCAGGATTACAACCCAGGACCTCTGCTTAGGCAGGGTCACTACCCAAAGAGCTGACGTTAAATTACTGTAGAATAAAAGGTATGGTTACTTACTCATCATGTACTGCGCGGGCGGGAAGTGGCCGAAATGAGACGCACCCATCTCCCAAGCGCCGCGGCCGCGACTGTACACAAACAAAATTCACTATTTTAGTACAGATGGTGCCTTTTTTAGGCTCTAGTGGGAGAAGTGTGTCATTTTACGTCAGATCCAAAACTTCGGAGGGCCATCTGAATTAAAACACGTCGTACGAGTAACTTCGAGGGCGACAATCACCCGAGTAAAAAAAAAGTTTTTGCATGTGTAAGGGACGATTTTTTTCATAACAAGTGCGTCAACAAGAGAAATTACCGCGCGCGAAGCGTGCGCATAGTTCGTTTTTGCGCACTAGTTAGGAAAAGGTATATTTCAACTTTAAGTTTGTACTTTACACTTTAGAACTAATTAGATCATGAACTTATTTACAATAATAGTAGCTATAAGCGGAACAGGGTATCTAGAGAAACCACATTGGTTTAATTATAAGAAAAAAAGTTAATAGCTTTGTGGTGAATTATGAATGTCGCCGTGTCTTTACGTGGGAGCGAGTTAATTTTTATACGTTTTTATAGTCGAGCTATCAATCGCTTACTCGCTTTTAGTGGGATCAGGGGGCTACCGTGACCTCTTAAATGCGATTCAATTTAGGTTCGGCTTGTCATGTTTTGACAGTTATTCTATGGAACTGATACATTGGGATTCGCATTAGAAGATCGTGTTAGCCCCTCTGGGTCTAAGAGAGGTCTATGTTCAGTAGTGGAGTGAAACAGGCTGACGGTTGTGGTGTGATGCTCACAGATGGCGGTAGTGCTGGTATTATAAGTAACAAATGTATGAGAAAAAAAAGCGCGGGAAACGTGAAACGCGTCGGTCGGGTTTTCGCTTCGCTTAATTTTGATTATTTCATTTTAATATATTATTGACCAGGAAAGTGGTAATTTGTATATATTTCTTTGTATTGCATATGTTTGAATATTTTTATATATATAAGTAGTGAAATTTCTTCATATTTGGTAAGTTTTAGTACATAAGTTTTGTAATGGGGGACGATCCTCCCGATCCTGGTGGTGGAAACCTCCAGGTTGGGATGAATGTCGTGATTACTTCTGGCATGGACACGGACACTTCAGTAAGTAGTAAATCGGAACTTAAAAGGCCGAAGGTTTACAAGCGTTGCAAACATTGCAATAAAAAACGAAGGAAAAATAATGGCGGGAATTATGTTTGTGACTGCGAATTAGGCGCTCTAAAGGAGATTCCAGCTACAAATAACAATAATAATAATGATAAAATTGACGCTAATTGTAATAACAATAGCAGACACAATGATAATGCTTCTACAACAAAAGTCGGTAGGAATTTATTTACGCCCTCTGACGTGGCGCCATTTACGGTTCATGTTCAACTGAAACAACAGACTGACCAAAACTCGTCGCTGCACCCGGTCGCTTTTGGTAAATTCTTGGTCAAGAAAAACTTCAGAAATATTATTAATGGAAGCGTGAAGCGAATCGGCAGGACCAGAATTTCAATGGCATTTTCGACACATACGGATGCAAATTTATTTGTCACGGATCCCTGTCTCGAGTTAAACAATCTATCGGCATATATTCCTTCATTTTCAGTGACCCGTATGGGCCTTACCCGCGGTATTCCAGCACAATGGTCGGAGGAGGAAATTATACATAGCCAATATTTCTGTTCCTGTTGGATGTGGAAAAGTTATCAAAGTTAGGCGTTTAAACCATAAAGTTGTCTCTAATGGATCTATTTCCTGGCAACCCTCTGAAACAGTTGTTTTAACTTTTGACGGCCAAATGTTGCCCAAAAGGATTTACTCTTGTTACAATGCTTTAGCTGTGGAGTTATATATTTTCCCTACAATTCAATGTTATAACTACTGCAAATTCGGGCACACCAAGAATAACTGCAGGTCAAAGCCTAAATGTTTTAAGTGTGGACAGTTGCACTCTGGGCATACCTGTTCTGTGGAGGAGGAAGATTCCATCTGCTGTTTATGCAATGGTTTCCATTTCGCCACGAACAGATCATGTCCAGAGCATAAAAGGCAAAGGGATATCAAAGTGTCTATGGCAAATAATTGCATCTCGTATGGAGAAGCAGTTAAGTTGCATCCAACAGTAACAAAATCGTTTGCCGATGTTCTTAGAACACAAAACCAAACCCAGGTCCAATCAAGCTTATCAGATAACACCCATAAACCAGCCTCAGGTACTTATATGCAGCCTCATTCATATAAAAAAACAGTGTTTCTTAAGCCTCGTTCCCCGTCAAGGAAATCTGCCATAGGCTACGATGTGGCTGCACATAAGGCAATAATTAATGAACAATCTCCTCCATCTTCGCCAAATGGTGTTGCTCTGAGACAAGATTATCATAAAGACCCCCAATCTAAAGATCAAACTGTTGCTGAGGAAATCAATCCTTAATTAAAACTTTATCTAAGCCTAATATTCGCCTACCGTCCCACGTTGCCCCCTTGCTTGACGAACTTGTAAGTACTATTAAAAATAATGGACAAAATTGTTCAGTGGAACTGCAGAAGTATAATTAGTAAAAAACATGATTTTATTCATTTATTAAACAAATTTAAACCTTTTAATTTTGCTCTCTCTGAGACATGGCTTAAGCCTGGAGCTCTTCTTAGGGCTAACGGCTATGCATGCCTCAGAGAGGACCGTCCTGATGGGTGTGGCGGGGTAGCTCTACTCATCAGGAATTCCATTTCATTTTCATCATTTCATCTTCCATCACACAGCAATGATATTTCTATTGTTGCTGCCATTGTAAATAACATCTGTATCATTTCTGTATATATACCGCATCCATCATCAGCAGTTTTTGATGAACTTGAATTAATAATTTCTTCTCTACCTAGGCCCTTGCTTATTTTAGGGGATTTTAATTCACACCACCAGTTTTGGGGTAGTTCTATTTCCAACTATCATGGAAATCGAATGATTCAAATTTTAGATAATAACAATTTATGTATTTTAAATACCGGCTCTCCAACCCGTCGAACTGCACCTACAGAGTCAATTAGTGCTGTAGATTTATCTATTAGTTCAACTGAATTAGCCTCTTCTCTCACCTGGTATGTTCTGGACTCAACATATGGAAGTGACCACTTCCCTATTATAATTACATTTCCATCTTCTATTCCATCATCTCCTAGGCCTAGCCCTAGGCTTAAATACAATTTAGGAAATGTGGATTGGGATCTCTTTAAAAGCCGTGTAGAGGAGAAATTATTGAGTTTGCCCATTGTGGATCACAATAATGTAGTTAATTGCTCAGTAGCCTTATCCCAGGCAATTACTGAAGTTGCTGATGATATCTTTCCAGTTAAAAATAGTGCATCGGGTAAGATTCCTTCACCTCCTTGGTGGGATGATGAATGTTCACAAGCAATTAAACGGCGTAAAACTGCTGAAAGACAGTACTGTAGGTTCATGACAGATGAGAATTTTAAATCATATATGCATGTTGCTAGGGAGACAAAGAAATTGCTGCGCAAGAAAAAATATGAAGGTTGGAGACAATTTTGTTATTCACTTAATCCCAGCGTAAAGCCTTCCATAGTATGGAATAATATTAAAAGATTCAGAAATGCCTTTAACGATACTCCCAGACATTTACTTCCACCTGACCTTGCTCAGCAATTCATGGACAAACTAGCTCCTGCATATGTTCCAGAGAGATATGTATTTCAACCTGCTTCCTTTTTATTCTCTGAACAGTCAGATTATTCTAGTTTTAATGGGCCATTTAAAATGGAAGAACTAAAAGGTGTATTAAGTGGTTTAAAAGATTCCGCACCCGGAGAAGATGGAGTTCCTTATTCTTTTCTAGTTAATGCCAGTGATGGTATTCATTGGTACTACCTAAACATAATAAATTCTGTTATCCAGTCTGGTACTGTTCCTGAGGCTTGGAGATCTCAAATTGTTCTTCCCATTTTAAAACCCAACAAATCGCCTTCAGATGTTTCGTCCTACCGCCCAATAGCCCTATCTTCAGTTTTCACCAAAATAACAGAACATTTAGTTAAAAACAGATTAGAATTTTATCTTGAGAAAAACCACTTACTGTCATACAGTCAATTTGGTTTCCGCAAGGGAAGGTCTACTTATGATAGTTTGTCAATTTTTGTATCGGAAATTCAACTAGCTTTCTCCAAAAATGAATCTGTAGTTGCAGCTTTTCTTGACATTAATGCAGCCTATGATAATGTATTAGTATCAGTATTACAAGACAAACTTTACAGGTTAGGTATACCAATATTACTAATACATTTTATAATTGAAAGATCTATTAGTCTAATTATAGATGACACTAACAGGATTTCTCGTTTAGTGTGGAAAGGTCTTCCACAAGGATCTGTATTAAGCCCATTGTTGTACAACATATATACTTTTGATTTAGAGTCCTCGTTAAATGGCCTAGTTAGAGTTTTGCAGTATGCTGATGACTTACTTTTATACTCTCCAAATCTTTCAATAGAACAAGCCTGCAGAACCATAACTTCTTCTTTAAGCTTATTAAAACAATGGTTAGAATTCAATGGTCTGGATCTCTCAGTCTCTAAAAGTGTAGCCGTTTTGTTTTCTAGAAAGCTAATTCCTCCTCCAATCATTGTGCAATATGGTACCTGTCCTATACCTGTTAAAAAAGAAACTAAATTTCTAGGTGTAATCCTTGATGCAAGATTAACAGGCCTCCCACATTGCGATTATATCGTGTCAAAGTGTGAAAAAAATATTAACATCCTCAGGTGTGTTTCTGGAGTATGGTGGGGTTCACATCCTTTTTGTATGAAATTGATGTACAATGCCTTAATAAGAAGTAATCTTGATTATGGAACATTTCTCTTGGAACCCGGTAGCATAGCTGGCTTTAAGAAATTGGATTGTATTCAATCAAAAGCGCTTAGAATAATTTGTGGGGCTATGAAATCCAGTCCTATTAATGCTATGCAGGTTGAGTGTGTTGAACCTCCTCTACATTTTCGTCGTCAGTTTCTTTCAGACAGGTATATTTTCAGGTGTTCACAATTTTCAAATCATCAACTTTGGTCTATTTTGCCTGAGCTCTTGCATCAAGTACAAACATCTAGATACTGGAAGAACAAAAATCCTCCATGTGTAATTAAAAGTTTTGGGAGGCTCAAATCTATATCTGCACCTATAGTTACTTCCTCAACACTTCCAATATTTCAGTACAATTTTGATTTTTTAACTTTTAATCCCCATGTTCTTGTGAATATAGGTATAACAAAAAATGACATAGAACACAATCAACAATTTCTTAATTTCATAGGAACTGATGGCCATGGTGCTCATCATATATATTCAGATGCTTCCAAAATATCAAATAATAGTTGTGTTGGTGTTGGAGTTCTCCATATGCAGTCCAAGATTTACCAAAAGATTAAATTGCCTCCTGAAACATCTGTATACACCGGTGAGTGCTATGGCATCCTGAAAGCAGTAGAATTTATAATTATCATGCACCTCAAAAGAACTATAATATTCTCAGATTCTTTAAGTTCTCTCCAGACAATATCAAAATTTCCATTTAAATCAAAATCCCATAATCCAATCATCTATCAAATCCGTAACCTTTTATTACAATGTCATAATTTAGGATATTCTGTGACCATTGCCTGGATTCCTGGGCACAGAGGAATAAAAGGAAATGAAAGGGTGGATTGTTTAGCTCGAGACGCCATTGACTGTGGGGATATGTTTCCGTATAAGAATATTACTGAAGATTTGTTGACTCTACCAAGATTATTCTTAAGAAAAGAATGGACGGAACTATGGGCATCTGGTGCAGGGGCTGGGGCCATTCACTATAGGCGTATTCAACCGAATATTCCTACTAAACCTTGGTTTGCACATATTTGTTTGTCAAAACCAGCAACGAGCATGCTTATTAGATTAAGACTGGGTCACGCTTGTACACCCGAACATAATGATGTGCAAATTGCGGAAACTTTCAAAAGTGTAGGAAAATTTCCATCGAAACTTTCGAGAACATTTCAAAACCCGGAAATTTAAAAAATATTTTTAAACAGCTAATAACAAGGACGCGTTTCATGGAAATTTATATTTTTGACTAGCAAATACATGATATAATGTACAATCAAAAATTTTATGTCTTACAATAAAGAACATGGTCGATAAATTTCTTAAATTTCCGAAATTTTCATAGTAAATTTCTATGGAAATTTATTATATATTATTAAAGGAGTATTGCGAGAACTAGAAAGTATGTTATAAAACCAAAAATAAACACCAACAGACTTGAACGTCAACAAAAACATTGTGATCACCACTTCCTTACCTACTTCTTAAATTAAACGAACAAAAGCTATGTTGAGGATTTAGGTTTAAGACTCTAGCGAGCTAGTTCGTAATCGAATTTTCACAATTAATGTTCCATCAGCAATTTTTCTTAGTTTTGTTCCTGGAAAAAAGGTACTTATTCCATCAGGTCGCAAGCTCCATTTTCTCAGCAGATTCGTATAAAAATGCCTTAGACCAAATCCCACAGTTGTGTTTATAATTTGTCACTGTATCACTGCTTCGGCCTTCCTAGTTTACTACGGAACCCTTATAGTTTCGCCATGTCCGTCTGTCCATGGTCCGTCTGTCTGTCCGCAGCATAGGCTCATTGGCTGTTAGTACTAAATATTTGAAAGGTACAGGTTTGCATATTAATCATGCCGACAAAGTGGTACAATAAAATATTTAAAAAATCAGGTACCTCCCCTACACGTAAAGTGGGAATGATGTTTTTATTTTACTGTAATCCTATAGTCGTTGAATAGGTCTTTCAGAAAGAATAAGGGTCTCAAGAGAAAGTATTTTTCTAAAGTCAATATTTTCGGAGATAACCTCTCCGGAACCAAAAAAATCGTGAATTGTCCAAAAAAATATGGAAAACATCATGAATATTGAGGTTAAAGAATACTTTAAAATAGGACTATTTCGAACATAATATTTTTGAATAACTACGGAACCCTACACAGAGCATGGCCCCACAATACTCTTGGCCGGTTTTTTACGGGTAGATGTAGCGAAACTGTTACCTTTTTCTCTTCACAAATTGAACCTCTATTTGCAGTGTAATTAAATATTATTATCTACAGGAATATCATAATTTCCCTGTTATGTATTCAGAAGCGGTAATGTAATGACCTATATTAAGAGACCGGTGTCTGTGGCTGTATCATAATGTTAACATTAAAGTACAGGCAGAGTGCAGTGCATCATAATGTTGACATTAAAGTATCGTCGTCATGATATTAATTTTAACATTATGAAGTCAACTTCTTTTTGTTGTTTTTTTTTTCAATAAATATTTATTGTAGGATATCCTTACTCAAATTGAGTGATTTCAACTGATTTGAATTTTTATATTAAGAGGTAATTACTTAGTGGATATCAATGAAAATAAAGGTAAATTGTCATTCTAAACTAATGATATGGATGTAGATAAAGTTATGTAAGTGACTGTACATAATTAGGCATTAAACACTCGTTGTGATCTTATTAAAAACCACACTCATGTTTAATGCCTCTTATTATGCGCCAGCCACATAAATAACTATTATAGTACGATTATATGCAGTTTATTAATCTATTTTTACTACAAAAATAATGTAAAGATTTATGGAAATGAAATTTTCCGCGAAATATTTCGGAATAATTTCCGCGGAAATTATTGAAATTTATGAATTTTATCAACTCTTGGCCAAACCTATAAAAACCGGTTTTTATCAAAACCGGCGTTGTATAGTATGACTGTACTCGTTACTCACTCTAATATTTCTGTGCGTGGATAGGATTTCATGTTCATAAATTTCCATTGTTTCAAGGTCTGGAGAATGTTTCGGAAAAATTCACGAAAATTTCACTTGAGAACATTTCGCAACATAGGAAAGTTTCCATAGGCACATCATTACCCGAACACCTGGCAAGACTAAAAATTGTGTCCAGTTCTGCATGTGCGTGCGGAACTGATCCAGCTGATTTTAACCATATATTCTTTCAATGTAACTTATATGATCGTTCCTTGTTATTAAACCAACTGTCATCAATCAAAATTCCATTCCCGACTTGTATTTCATCGCTCCTATATATTAACGCTTCATCCTCATCTGTATTTAAATCAATATATTCGTACCTTTCACTTAATGATATAAAACTTTAACATAATAAAATGTACAATCACTTTCCTGTTTCCTATTCCCTATTTCCAAATTTTCCACATTTCCTTATCCATTAATTTTATTCCGTTTCCCCGTTTTCGGCTGGCTGAATGCGCCAAGAGCGCGGTGCCAAAAAAAAAAAAAAAAAAAAAAAAAAAAAAAAAAAAAAAAAAAAAAAAAAAAAAAAAAAAAAAGTATGACAATAGTAAAGTCACGTGACCATTTCCATAGGTTATCATCATCATATCAGCCGAAAGACGTCCACTGTTGAACATAGGCTCTAAAGATTGGCACAATGACCGGTCCTGTGCCACCCGCATTCAGCGGACTCCTGCGACCTTATACACCGTGTTTTTATTGATTTCCGTTAAATTAAAAGGAAACTTATTTAGGTTAAAAATAATCAATTTCTCTAAGAAACTAATATCTTAACTCTTACTGTTATTGAGTTATTAAAAAAATACGTTTAATGACTGAACAAGTGTATTGCAACCTTTATTACATCCTAATGCTACTTATTTTGACATGTGCCGTCAGTCACCTGAAATTATCTTTTGTGTTATTCTTAAGCTACGAACAAATAAAATATGGAAGCCGCACGCCATAGTAAATTGCCTTTCAAAAACGGTCCTGAATTTTAGTTACAAATGTCACCCCCTCTTTAATGCATCGCGGCAATGAATTTCAATGTCAACCTATAAAAACTTAAACCGCCATTTGAAAATAGTTGTGATTGGTCCATGAAACTTTTGATTGGCTATAAGCATTTGTCAAAGGTGTTGCGCCGAAATATGCGCGGTGTTAAGAAAAGCGCTATGTCCTGCCCATCTTGGCACAATTGAACAATTGATTTTGGGGGCATTTTTGAACTGGCGTTAGACGTCCATGTTATTTATGGTCGCAGTTCTTAAGGTTCTCTTACACTTATTATTTCATTTATTATGTATAAAAACGAAAAGAAAAATTTTTTTCGAAATTAACAAAAGCCGATATACCAGGCAACTTCTATTAATGTTCCAAGTAACCTGTCCAATTTAACGGAAATCAATAAAAACACGGTGTAGATTATCATGGTCACGTAAGTTATCGCTTATTGTATAGGATAGTAGAACTATTACCCACTAACTAGGCCAGTGGCCTATACCACAAAACTTTACAAGCGTACAATTCTACAAAATTGTATAAATTCCCATACAAAAAGTTGACAATTTAGTAGAATTGTACGCTTGTAAAGTTTTGTGGTATAGGGGCCTGTACTCACAGATGTCGGTAGTGCTGGTGCACGGGCGCGGCCGACGCGAAGCGGCCGCGGTCCGGCGCGCCCGAGCCGCGACGCATGCCGCTGGAATTTATATGTAAATTATTAATAATATTAAAAAAATACAAATTAAAAATAAATAAATATCTTAGGACATCTTACACAAATCAACCTAGTCCCGCGGTAAGCTCAATTAAGGCTTGTGATGTGAGTACCAGGGGCCTATTTCTCGTACCTTATTAGACTAGTAATATTAGTCCATGGGCTAATCTTTTTTACAAGTTTACAAATTTGCGTTTCTCGAAGTCACTCTAATAAAATATTCGTTATTAGTTACCAACTAATAAATATTAGCTAATATTATTAGTCCTAATTTGGTTTTGGTTTCTCGAATACAAATAAAAATAACTACACTTGTAAAATACACTCATAAAGCTATTAGTCGCCGAAGCTTGGTAAAAAATATTAGTCCAAACTATTAGCGTGTTACTTATCACAGTTACTAAAGAAAATTATAAAATGTGGACGGATTCGGATGAGAAATAATTAAAATTGTTAAATCCTCCCATTTTTACGTTTATCTATTTAGGTTTACGTGTCCGAAAAGCTTCCAACTAAAATATCTCTGGCTTCCAATATACCTATTCCTCAAGACCATCAACTTCATATCCATTCTTAATAAATTTAAATATTTTATTTTCACTAAACAAACAATTTGCTTTTTACCGCGAATATTTTTTTTTTAAATATGTAATAAGGCATGGGTAATACCCTAATCAGCCAAGCTGGACTAATATTTTTTATTAGTTTACCAATATTAGTTACCAGTCTAATAATTATTTTCGAGAAACAGAAAATATTAGGACTTGCAAAATTTTCACTAGTAACTAATAACTAATATACTTGTAAACTAATAGTTACGAGAAATAGGCCCCAGGTGATAATATATATAATAGATAGATACATATAGATACATATAGATACTTAAATACATACACAGCCACGACCAAGGAACAAATATTTGTGATAAATAAATACACAAATAATGCCCTCGCCGGGATTTCAACCCGGAACCTCCAGCTTCGTAGGCAGGGTCACTACCAACTAGGCTACGGAGGCTGACCTAGGCTAGGCTGGAATTAACCTTAACACTAACGGTAAGGGCTTGTCCATTAATCACGTCATACGATTTTGACCTATTTTAGACCCATTACTTTCAGTATTTTCAGGTGCACGTGGTGTCGTACCAAGCAGTCAAGGAGAAAGCCAAGGGAAGCGTGGAAATTGCTCCACCGACAAGAGCCTAGCTCTTAAATTTAAGATGATGATGATGAAGGTTCGAACTCGCCTGCTTTTAAGCTTTTTAAATTTAACGCTATTTGAATGTCCGTAGAAGTGAATAATCACCAAATTAAAAATTTAAGAACAACCAACTTCAATCGATTTCTTCAAGATCCTATCATCTGTGGTTTCTTTCATTGGTTCCCTATCATCAAATCCTGCTTCCTGAATGCAAATTTTTGTAAATGAATGAAAATTACCAAAAGCGCCATACATGTACCTGTAACATTTGAAGAGATCCCTCGATTTCTCCAAGATTCCATCATCAAACCCCAATTTAGTGCCAACGCCTCCATCTCGGGGTTATACACGTTCGATCACAAAAAAAAATCGGGGGGTCAAAAAGTAGCCGAAAAAACCTCGCATGATTAAGGCACTGGTCTCACCGCGAGCTACTAAGCTATGAACTATCGGCTATAAACACGAACAAAAGATACGCACTCCCGCGTAAATAAAAGAGACACGGCGATACTCGCCCGGCGGTGATAGCTGATAGCTGGGCGAGTGTCGCCGTGTCTCTTTTATTTACACGGGAATTCGTATCTTTTGTTCGTGTTTATAGCCGATAGTTCATAGTTTAGTAGCTCGCGGTGAGACCAGTGCCTTATACATGAGCCCTAAGTGGAAGTGTTACCGAGCCTGCGGCTTCCCGTACGCACGCGGGACAACGCCACTGCAGTGTTATTCACTAAGGAAACCGCCTTGCTAACAGCGCTGTGTCAGCATTGCGGCAGCGTCGAGCCTAAAAATGGTATTCACTAATGCACTTTGAACGACACTAGCGCTCGGCGACGAATGCGGCGTGAGCTGGAACTACACTGCGTCGAGAGTTTGACGTTTAATGTACGAACTTCGTATTCTCTAACGAAAAACAGCGACGAACTCGCCCACAACCTCGCTCACAGCCTCGATTCCTGATGTCAAATAAAAAAAATTGGTTGCCTGTAAAGTCGATATACGGGCGAAAGTTTTACGTGACAACGACTTTCACTTTTTATGTCTGTCTCTCTCGCTCTTAGGCGGGCTAACCATGCCCGAGTGGAAGGGACGCGTGCCTCTCACTCGCTCTCATTGTGAGCGCATAACGTGAGCGGAGCGTAACGCAGTTTCTTGAAGTGTCACCCGGCAAACCAATTTATAAGACGTTGTCACGTCAACAGCTAGGATTTTAGACAGTAGGGCTGTCTCGTCGTCGAGCTCGTTGACGAACGCAGCGTCGAATGTGTGAATAAGAGAATAGCATAGCTGGAATATTATTATTATTGTACAAGTGTTACCGAGCCTGCAGTTTCCCGTAGGGCGGGTGCAGCGCCGTGAAGTCGTCGACGTGCAGCTCCCGCGTTTCCGCTACTGCAGCTGTGGCCGGGTCGCATCCCACAAGGGTGGGACGGTCGTTGCACCGTCATTTGGGGACGGTGTTGAGAGGCTGTTGAAGGAAGATTTGCCATGGGCATGGCGAGAGAGAAAAATGATTTTGGTGATGATGATGCGGTAAAGGCAAGTTAAGGCAAGGCAAAGTTCGATCTGAGAGAGATCTGAAAAGGAAGACAGATGGAGAGAGTGAGGCTGGTGCTCGATGCTCGATGCGCGGCTGTCGGCGCGTCGCTAGCGGCAGTACTGGCTCGTCGTTGAGAGTCTGCTGCTAGAGAGGAGAGAAAATGGTGACCCAGCTTGGGGACAGGGCGACTGGAAATATTATCATTATTGTAGAAGTGTTACCGAGCCTGTAGTTTCCCGTAGGGCGGGTGTAACGCCGTGAAGTCGTCGACGTGCAGCGACGGCGACCGGAACGTTTCCGCGCCACTGGAATATTATCATTATTGTAGAAGTGTTACCGAGCCTGTAGTTTCCCGTAGGGCGGGTGTAACGCCGTGAAGTCGTCGACGTGCAGCGACGGCGACCGGAACGTTTCCGCGCCACTGGAATATTATCATTATTATTGTACAAGTGTTACCGAGCCTGCAGTTTCCCGTAGGGCGGGTGTAACGCCGTGAAGTCGTCGACGTGCAGCGACGGCGGCCGCGACGTGTTCGGCGGCCGCGACCGGAACGCGTCCGCGCCTTCTGGACGCACGCGGGACAACGCCACTGGAATAGGCTACTTGACTCATATCAAATTTAGTGCAAAAAAATATTATTTTCTGTAGTATTTATTGAAAAGATCAATATTTTCCGATTACGGTGTATTAAAAGTGTTTGATGGGTACATATTTTTTATTGAAAAATTTGTTTTTTTTTTTTTATTTCGTACTCTGAAAAAAGTGTCGGCCATGATGTGACGTCATAGGATCTTAAACTAACTTCATGTCGAATCTTATACGAGTGAAATTCGCCATGGACATGCAGGCATGTAGCTTTGCTGTGACATTGACATAACATAAGTGATATGTCAAATGTTTGTTTTCGGTTTAAGTGACGTCACACCACAGATAATCTAAGCATTAACATGGCTAAGCCACTAACTGGAGTTCGAGGCCAAATAATCTACGAAAATATTACCACAACACTGAAATGTTCTTGCAATAGTAAATCTTTATTTTCTAAAAACAGACGTTTAGATATCTTATTTATTGGTAATTTTAATTCTTTAATTTTTAGAAACAATATTATTTACTTATTTTCACGTAAATATAAGATATTTTAATAAAAACTTAATTATCCGCAATTATTAGTTACAAAGTTGGTATTGCGCTGGTATCACCTCAGGTGTTAATAACATTTGGTACACATAAATTAAAACCCTATTTCTGCATACGTTTAGAAAATTGCAGAATAATACATTGTATTGCAGCGTGCTTTATGTTCACATTTCGTAGTCGTAAAATTCCCTACAAATTTATTTGGCAGTGCTATAGTTCTCCATTTAAATTATCATACAGATCTAACGTTTTGTAAAAATGTGACAAACTCATTTTAAACATTAAAATAAGCGGCAGTAAGTTCAGGACTCAACACTGATGGTGTTATAAAGGACTATCGGCTTTTATGGGAGTGTACTCGATTTTTACCCGGGACTCAGGAGGATAAAGTGATGACGAAGACAAATAAGAATTTCCAAATTACTTTCCCACAATTTTAACCCATAATAAGGCAGGGGGCTTAGTAATTTAACCATACTGTCTTAATAAATATGGCACGCTGTTGTTTGTGTTCACTGGTAATTCAACTTCTTTTTAAAATAGGCTTCGAAACGTTGGCTCTTATCATTTTAAGTTCTATACAAGAAAAATTTGTCATATCAATGTTGGTTAAGAGAAAAGAAAAGTTATTAGGTATTTACGTGTTTTTAAGGAAATCCTAGTTGTGACAGCCATATTAAACAAAAAGGCGTACAAACATTACAGAGTTATGTAATGTTTTTATTAGGAATTATTTTAAATAAATAAATTAAATAGCAAAAAGGTTGTCGAAACCTGACAACTTTATTTGACAATGACATAAGAGACTGACAGATTTGACAATAACGCATCTGTCGTAGTTTCGTTGGCCTCGAACTCCAATTAATGGTATAGTATCGTTTTCGCGCGGTAACGAAAGTTTAAATTTTAAGTTATAATTTTGCGATTTTCTAGGTCGTGAAAAAATATATTTATATTTTTTTCCGTTAATCAGATATTGATTAAGAATATAAGACAAACTTTAAAAATGGGTCAAGTAGCCTATATTATCATTATTATTGTAGAAGTGTTACCGAGCCTGTAGTTTCCCGTAGGGCGGGTGTAACGCCGTGAAGTCGTCGACGTGCAGCGACGGCGACCGGAACGTTACCGCGACACTGGAATATTATTATTATTGTACAAGTGTTACCGAGCCTGCAGTTTCCCGTAGGGCGGGTGTAACGCCGTGAAGTCGTCGACGTGCAGCGACGGCGACCGGAACGTTACCGCGACACTGGAATATTATTATTATTGTACAAGTGTTACCGAGCCTGCAGTTTCCCGTAGGGCGGGTGTAACGCCGTGAAGTCGTCGACGTGCAGCGACGGCGACCGGAACGTTACCGCGACACTGGAATATTATTATTATTGTACAAGTGTTACCGAGCCTGCAGTTTCCCGTAGGGCGGGTGTAACGCCGTGAAGTCGTCGACGTGCAGCGACGGCGACCGGAACGTTACCGCGACACTGGAATATTATTATTATTGTACAAGTGTTACCGAGCCTGCAGTTTCCCGTAGGGCGGGTGTAACGCCGTGAAGTCGTCGACGTGCAGCGACGGCGACCGGAACGTTACCGCGACACTGGAATATTATTATTATTGTACAAGTGTTACCGAGCCTGCAGTTTCCCGTAGGGCGGGTGTAACGCCGTGAAGTCGTCGACGTGCAGCGACGGCGACCGGAACGTTACCGCGACACTGGAATATTATTATTATTGTACAAGTGTTACCGAGCCTGCAGTTTCCCGTAGGGCGGGTGTAACGCCGTGAAGTCGTCGACGTGCAGCGACGGCGACCGGAACGTTACCGCGACACTGGAATATTATTATTATTGTACAAGTGTTACCGAGCCTGCAGTTTCCCGTAGGGCGGGTGTAACGCCGTGAAGTCGTCGACGTGCAGCGACGGCGACCGGAACGTTACCGCGACACTGGAATATTATTATTATTGTACAAGTGTTACCGAGCCTGCAGTTTCCCGTAGGGCGGGTGTAACGCCGTGAAGTCGTCGACGTGCAGCGACGGCGACCGGAACGTTACCGCGACACTGGAATATTATTATTATTGTACAAGTGTTACCGAGCCTGCAGTTTCCCGTAGGGCGGGTGTAACGCCGTGAAGTCGTCGACGTGCAGCGACGGCGACCGGAACGTTACCGCGACACTGGAATATTATTATTATTGTACAAGTGTTACCGAGCCTGCAGTTTCCCGTAGGGCGGGTGTAACGCCGTGAAGTCGTCGACGTGCAGCGACGGCGGCCGCGACGTGTTCGGCGGCCGCGACCGGAACGCGTCCGCGCCTTCCGGACGCACGCGCGACAACGCCACTGGAATTATTATCATTATTATTATTTATCTACATCCATATCATTATTTTCCTATTATTTATTCAGAATCGGTAATGTAATGACCTATATTAAGAAACCGGTGTCTGTGCCTGTATCACACTGTTAACATTAAAGTATCGGTGTCAATACATTAATGTTATGAAGTCAACTTCTTTTTTTTTTTTCAATATAGTACATTACAACACAAGTGCGAAAAATATAAAATTCGAAACGAGCGGCGATGTTTAAACACGTTAAAACGCGACCGAAGGGAGTGTTTTAAATCGACACGAATTATGAATTTCCTTTTTGCACATGTCTCATACGACGTTTTTTTAATACAGATGGCCCTCCGAAATTTTCAACCTGACGCAAAAAAAGCCACTTCTCGCACTAGCGTCTAAAAAAGGCAGTTTGTACCTTACTCTTTAGAACTTAATTAGATCATAAACTTATTTACAATAATAGTAGGTATAAGCGGAATAGGGTATATAGATGGTGTCTGTAGTAAAAACTAAATATTAAAATGCACTTAGGCTCTGTGCACACTTGTGATTTGCCAGCGAGTTTTGTATGGAGACAAAATCGCGCGATTTCGCCGCGTGCAAGTTTTGTATAAAAATCGCTTTCAACTCGTCCAATCGCTAGTGTGAACAGGCCCTTTAGGTTACATTGCAACTCGTGTGTATAAGCTTTAGCACTTAGTTTTTTTAATCGCTGAATGACATCAATTTACATGGAATTTAAAACGAAGACTTTTCCGGTTTATACCTACAAAAGATGTACGAAATTCTATTAACCTTTTTGACGCCATGTCAAATATGAAAGCTGTCACCCAGACGCCACGTCAATAAAATATCAAACCTAAAATTGAATTACGCACAAGAGTGTAAATCTATACATATAACTGTGGACTTATTATTCGGTCTTTAGCATTGAACCTGCAGTGCCAATATATTGGTCATTGGGGTCTGAAAAGTATTTTTTTCGCAGGGGAAAATACTTTTATTCAACCACCCCCCGCTTAACGGACCCTATGGAGGCGATACGTGGGCCTCACAGAGGAGAATACCCACTAATGCGCCTATCACACCTTCCTAAATCAGTCACTGACGACAGGGACAACGCAGTATGTGAGACACGTAAGGAGATATATATATATTTTTTTATTTTAAATAGGCTTACTCATGGCCACAGACTAGCCAAGGGCAGAGATGTGGCCTACGATGGAGTGAGTTTGTCCAGAAGGTGCCTAATCGTGTCTAGCATCTCTGTCGAAGGTATAAGGCGCTTGAAACCCCTTATGGCGTTTGTGCACTACAATGACTTTTACTGTCCGGCAGACTGAGTTTTCATGGTCCGATATGGCATGAAAAAAACGGATGATTGGCTTGTGCACTTGTCCGTCTTTTTACTCGGAGGTAAAAGTTCGGACGGTAAAAGTCAGTGCAATTCCGGTCGCAGTGCACAAGCATTAACACGTTTTTCATAGCTGTCATCTCGGATCGGAAAAAAACTGTCCGAAATGGGGAAAAGTAAAATGTCTGACGGTAAAACTACGTATAGTGCACAAGCTACTATATACATTTAATGGCGTGGCATATCGGACCGTAAAAAACCGGACTACCGGACGGTAAAAGTCATTGTAGTGCACAAACGCCCTTCCTGTAATCACATTACCTCTACCATGTAGAGCTATACCTAGTGTGGACTCACCCTGCGGGCGCGACTCTCTAGGCGGGGCGGGCTGCGCGCGGCCGCCGGCGAGTCGCCGCACGGCGCCCGCCACGTCAGCACCCGCCACGAGGGTCCGGGCGATCTCCATTATGTCCACGCACATTTTCAACGTTAACCGTGACCCCCCCCCAAAGACTCAATACTCAATCTTTATTGCACTTATAATGTGGTTTACAAGGTGTTACACAGTAAGTTACAGAGACATTATAACCCTGTTGGGCACGGCAATTTTTTTGTCGAGAGAGGGAGGCCTATAATTAAAGTAAATTGGTATTCCTGATATCTACGGCACAATTTAAGCGCGGCACAAGTTAACTCGCCACATCAGCACCCGCCACGAGGGTCCGGGCGATCTCCATTATGTCAACGCACATTTTCAACGCTAACCGTGACCCCCCAGTATGGACTAGGGCTACCGGTATCCGTGTTACCCGCAGACACGGGTACACGAATCCTTAACACCGGCGGTACTAAGAACCCGAACGACACGAAATGCCAAGAAACGTTTCCACTTAGAAACGTTTCCAAGTTAGAAACGTTTCCAAGCTTGAGTCTTGTGGATCCATTGCAATGGAATATCCGAAAAGCCTATGTTTTTTTAGTAAAAAGTCAGAAACAAAACAATACCTACCGAAAAATTCGAAGTTTTTTACGAATTACGCAGCTAGAAATTTTCTTTGTTAGTGGTTAAATGCGGTTCAATACATGTTTTAGATTGCCAATGCCACTACACATTGAGGGTGGGTCAGACACGGGTATTCGTGTCTTAATTACACGGTTCCTAATTACACGTTCCAAACGGGTAAGAAACCCGTTTCCCGGTAGCAAAGAAACGGGTACACGGAAACGGGTACACGAAACCCGGACACGACCGAGAGCCCCAGTATGGACTCACCCTGCGGGCGCGACTCTCTCGGCGGGGCGGGCTGCGCGCGGCCGCCGGCGAGTCGCCGCACGGCGCCCGCCACGTCAGCACCCGCCACGAGGGTCCGGGCGATCTCCATTATGTCCACTAGGGTGGGTCATTTTTCAAAAATTTCGATTTTTTGAAGATAATAGTTACAAAACGGTGCCATTTGATATTTGATTATCACTCTTATTTTTATTATATTTTTAATTGAAGTTTTTCTGCCTCTGGATTTGATTAGTAATTTTCCTAAAATGTATGGAACAACAAAAAAAAAAGTTATTATTTTCGACTGTTTTTTTGGTCTCTTTTGACTCCATAACTATAGAAAAGCTATTTCCAGGTAAACACAATACTCAAACATAGCTCATGTTGCAATAAAAAGTAAAAACATAGATATCAACTGTGGTCAGTACAAAATGTACTGAAGTTTCTATGAAATCTTTCAATTAGATCCGGAGGCAGAAAATTAATTCCGATGGCCAAATAATTTTGCACACTCTTTGTCGACCTGATTACGGAACTATTGACAACTGTTACTAGTAAAAAACAAATACTTTTTTTTCTTCATACATCAGTGACCCACCCTAATGTCCACGCACATTTTCAACGCTAACCATGACCCCCTAGTATGGACTCACCCTGCGGGCGCGACTCTCTCGGCGGGGCGGGCTGCGCGCGGCCGCCGGCGAGTCGCCGCACGGCGCCCGCCACATCAGCACCCGCCACGAGGGTCCGGGCGATCTCCATTATGTCCACGCACATTTTCAACGCTAACCGTGACCCCCCAGTATGTTTCCAAGCTTGAGTCTTGTGGATCCATTGCAATGGAATATCCGAAAAGCCTATGTTTTTTTAGTAAAAAGTCAGAAACAAAACAATACCTACCGAAAAATTCGAAGTTTTTTACGAATTACGCAGCTAGAAATTTTCTTTGTTAGTGGTTAAGGACCGTATCGAAATGTAAGTAGACAACTTTAGGGCCCTATAAATACGTATACTCAACTTTATATAACAAAAACTGTTCAGTATATTATGAACCATATTACTGAGTATGATTTAAGGTCAGAAACAATATGTCATTCCGTTAAAATCAATGAAATGGATCTGATTAACTTAAAGACACGGAAAATAATTTTGGACGACTGGTGTAAAATTAAGGGCATAACAATAAGAAAGCTCGTTAAAAAGTATAAGTTCCCTTATGGAGGCATATATAAACCGATAAATAAGTTCGCCAACACTTTAACTTTAGAATATCTGCCCAAGAGTGGAAGGATACAGGGACCACGGGACCCAGCGTTGCATAAGAAAGTAGTACGATTTTTTTTACAAAACCCAACTCTTTCTGCCCAATGCTACCAAAAAAGCCAAAACTCCGTCTTTTATGATACAAAAAATTTAAAAGAGACGTAATCTAAAGACATATAAAAAACAGAAACAACCTAAAAGAGACGAAAAAAGTCATATCAGTTAGAAAACGGACAAGTAAACTGTATGATCATGTGCTGACTAAGAAAAATCAATGTATTATCATGGACGCGGAAATATACTGCAAACTAGATTTAAAAACGACCCCTGGACCTTAGTATTGTACCATGCCCGCTGGAAAAATTCTCTCTAAGCAAGATACATCCATCAGTGTTGAAAAAATTGGTAAATAATACTCGTATGGCAAGCAATTTGTCCACGTAGCATGCGTTTCAATTTTTTTTTCACCACAGGTAGTTTAAACGCTGAAGTATACCAAGAAGAGTATTTAAAAAATAAGACTGCTGCCTCTCATTAAAAAGCATAGGATGCCTACTTTGTTTTGGCCTGATTTGGCGTCATGCTATTACTCGAAAGCCACCCTTGAATGGCATAAAACAAACAAGGTTGGTATAGTCGAAAAAGACATGAATCCCTCCAAGTGCCCTGAAGTACCCCCAATCGAAATGTACTTGGCTTTTATGAAGCGGCAGCTTCAAAAAATGCCAGAGCTGCAACATCAGCCGACGACTTAAAAAAAAAGTGGAACAGGGTGTCAGGAAATATAGCAAATGTTGTCGTCCAAAATCGAATGAAGGACATCCAGAAGAAAGTAAGATTGACGGCTAAATAGGGGTCCTATGGCAGTCTCTTTAGAACATAGTTCTAGAAAAAGTGTTATATTTTAATTTATTTTTTGTTTTATTTCAAAATATTACTTAATATTAAAGTTGTGTCACTTTTATCTTGTCTACTTATAATTCGATACGGTCCTTAAATGCGGTTCCATACATGTTTTAGATTGCCAATGCCACTACACATTGAGGGTGGGTCAGACACGGGTATTCGTGTCTTAATTACACGGTTCCTAATTACACGTTCCAAACGGGTAAGAAACCCGTTTCCCGGTAGCAAAGAAACGGGTACACGGAAACGGGTACACGAAACCCGGACACGACCGAGAGCCCTAGTATGGACTCACCCTGCGGGCGCGACTCTCTCGGCGGGGCGGGCTGCGCGCGGCCGCCGGCGAGTCGCCGCACGGCGCCCGCCACGTCAGCACCCGCCACGAGGGTCCGGGCGATCTCCATTATGTCCACGCACATTTTCAACGTTAACCGTGACCCCCCAGTATGGACTCAATACTCAATCTTTATTGCACTTATAATGTGGTTTACAAGGTGTTACACAGTAAGTTACAGAGACATTATAACCCTGTTGGGCACGGCAATTTTTTTGTCGAGAGAGGGAGGCCTATAATTAAAGTAAATTGGTATTCCTGATATCTACGGCACAATTTAAGCGCGGCACAAGTTAACTCGCCACATCAGCACCCGCCACGAGGGTCCGGGCGATCTCCATTATGTCAACGCACATTTTCAACGCTAACCGTGACCCCCCAGTATGGACTAGGGCTACCGGTATCCGTGTTACCCGCAGACACGGGTACACGAATCCTTAACACCGGCGGTACTAAGAACCCGAACGACACGAAATGCCAAGAAACGTTTCCACTTAGAAACGTTTCCAAGTTAGAAACGTTTCCAAGCTTGAGTCTTGTGGATCCATTGCAATGGAATATCCGAAAAGCCTATGTTTTTTTAGTAAAAAGTCAGAAACAAAACAATACCTACCGAAAAATTCGAAGTTTTTTACGAATTACGCAGCTAGAAATTTTCTTTGTTAGTGGTTAAATGCGGTTCAATACATGTTTTAGATTGCCAATGCCACTACACATTGAGGGTGGGTCAGACACGGGTATTCGTGTCTTAATTACACGGTTCCTAATTACACGTTCCAAACGGGTAAGAAACCCGTTTCCCGGTAGCAAAGAAACGGGTACACGGAAACGGGTACACGAAACCCGGACACGACCGAGAGCCCCAGTATGGACTCACCCTGCGGGCGCGACTCTCTCGGCGGGGCGGGCTGCGCGCGGCCGCCGGCGAGTCGCCGCACGGCGCCCGCCACGTCAGCACCCGCCACGAGGGTCCGGGCGATCTCCATTATGTCCACTAGGGTGGGTCATTTTTCAAAAATTTCGATTTTTTGAAGATAATAGTTACAAAACGGTGCCATTTGATATTTGATTATCACTCTTATTTTTATTATATTTTTAATTGAAGTTTTTCTGCCTCTGGATTTGATTAGTAATTTTCCTAAAATGTATGGAACAACAAAAAAAAAAGTTATTATTTTCGACTGTTTTTTTGGTCTCTTTTGACTCCATAACTATAGAAAAGCTATTTCCAGGTAAACACAATACTCAAACATAGCTCATGTTGCAATAAAAAGTAAAAACATAGATATCAACTGTGGTCAGTACAAAATGTACTGAAGTTTCTATGAAATCTTTCAATTAGATCCGGAGGCAGAAAATTAATTCCGATGGCCAAATAATTTTGCACACTCTTTGTCGACCTGATTACGGAACTATTGACAACTGTTACTAGTAAAAAACAAATACTTTTTTTTTCTTCATACATCAGTGACCCACCCTAATGTCCACGCACATTTTCAACGTTAACAGTGACCCCCCCTAGTATGGACTCACCCTGCGGGCGCGACTCTCTCGGCGGGGCGGGCTGCGCGCGGCCGCCGGCGAGTCGCCGCACGGCGCCCGCCACATCAGCAACCGCCACGAGGGTCCGGGCGATCTCCATTATGTCCACGCACATTTTCAACGTTAACAATGACCCCCCCCCAAGTATGGACTCACCCTGCGGGCGCGACTCTCTCGGCGGGGCGGGCTGCGCGCGGCCGCCGGCGAGTCGCCGCACGGCGCCCGCCACATCAGCACCCGCCACGAGGGTCCGGGCGATCTCCATTATGTCCACGCACATTTTCAACGCTAACCGTGACCCCCCAGTATGGACTCACCCTGCGGGCGCGACTCTCTCGGCGGGGCGGGCTGCGCGCGGCCGCCGGCGAGTCGCCGCACGGCGCCCGCCACATCAGCACCCGCCACGAGGGTCCGGGCGATCTCCATTATGTCCACGCACATTTTCAACGCTAACCGTGACCCCCCAGTATGGACTCACCCTGCGGGCGCGACTCTCTCGGCGGGGCGGGCTGCGCGCGGCCGCCCGCGAGTCGCCGCACGGCGCCCGCCACATCAGCACCCGCCACGAGGGTCCGGGCGATCTCCATTATGTCAACGCACACCTGGAAACAATTTGACGAAATTACATTTTCACTTTGTTAAAGTTTTAATCGAAGGAAAGATAGAAGGAAAAAGAAAAAGAGGAAGACCACGGAGAGCCTACATGGAGCAATTGAAGGAAATTATAGAAGTTGAAACTTATACAGGGTGTTTTTTTTTCGACCGTTCAAATTCTACGTAGTGAATGTGTAGGTCATACTGACCAACTTTTACTATGGGGACAAAGTCGAAATCGCGAAAAAAAAATCAGCTGTTTCATATATTTCGGCCGGCGTAATGCCGCCAATTTGTATGAAACAGCTGATTTTTTTTTCGCGATTTCGACTTTGTCCCCATAGTAAAAGTTGGTGAGTATGACCTACACATTCACTACGTAGAATTTGAACGGTCGAAAAAAAAACACCCTGTAGAGAGCTGAAGGAAAAGGCAGAGAATAGAATAGAATGGAAATTGCTCCACCGACAAGAGCCAAGCTCTTAAATAAATGATGATGACATTTTCACACCACCTATTCGAATACGGGTCTTTTCTTCCCTGCTAGGAGGGATCAAAGTGGCACTTTTCTGTTCAAGGACTTTCTATTGCCAGCCTAAAAAATTACAATGCAATATGAAAATAAACAGTATGTTCATAATGGATAAAAAAATCTTCACAATCGATTATTTGCATAAATATTAAATATGTGATATATCTTTTATTTTTCTCATAGGTGGTGTGAAAAGCAGTATGTGTCACAGGGTATTAAAATTATTTAGTCTTTTATATTGTGGAATCCATCGCTTCCATCCACAGGATTCAATATACGCCCACATCGAAAATATACCATTTTGATCCCTTGTGAGACAATCTACTATTCCGATTCACAAAAAAGCTTACATGTTACATGCTTACATTTTTCTGGTGTTAATAAGTCCTTTCCTTAATGGGCCACCAGCAAACACGGACTACATGCATGTTTGCATAATTTCAGTAGCTTATTTTCACAAAAAACCAGCGTGACTCAGATGACCGTAAGCATGGCAATAACAGTCAGAAAAAAGTTGATTCACCCACATCACCTGGATGCTTAGCCAAGTTGCCAATCGCTAGCGCTTAGTAGCGTATCGTAGTTTTTCCTCTCTATCACTCAGCTGCCTTTCGCTTACGATTGAGCATTAAGCGTTAGCGATTAGAGATGTGCCAACCCGAAAATATCGCAAACCGAATTAAACGGGTTGAACCGAAAGTAAGCTAAACCGAACTCGACCATTCGACTTTTATTTGTAAATCGGGTTCGACCCGGGTTGATCAAACCGAGTTGCTATGACGGTCTGTAGTGAGACATCGCTCGCCCACCTGTTTCGGAGATAATCGGGATGATTCGGCCACCGCACGATACACGACCCCAACCCGCTCCGCTAGCCCATTCGAGCGAGTCGCGGTCCGAGCCGCGTGCGGTTTAGTTCGCGATCTAATACGTTCATTCAATCGATAACGTTCCGCCCGTCAACTCGTAAGAGTCGAGTTAGGAACGCTCAAACCGGGTCGGAGCGAGTTGAGCCTAACTCGGTTTGAACCTAGTTGGCAACCCGGGTTGACACATCTCTATTAGCGATTGGCAACTTGTCAGTGACACTTCAATCCCTTAGTCGACTCTTACGACACCCGCAGGGGAGGAGTTGGGGTGGTGACAAATGTATTCTTACTGCCGTCACCACACGGCCAAACTGATAATTAATAAAAATTAAAATAAAATAGTAATAAATTGACCAATCTCGTGCGCGTTATAATCAAGCTTTTCAATCTCGTACCTTACTTAGGCCACTCGGAAAGTTTATTTATTTATTTATTTCACAAAGGAGATAATACAGAAACATACATAGGGGATAAATATTACAAAAAGTAGGTTACAGTAATGAATAGGTACAGATGTTTCCTGGAACTTATCTCACTAAGAACACAAAAAACCAAACTAAATTACAAATAATAGCATAGTAACAAAGCAGCAGTGACTAGGAACAACTAATTTGTGTGAAGCCGTACATAAGCATAGAAATAAATACAAAGCTATATGTAATTTGGCTGTGGTAGTTTTAAGATAGTGGCTATAAACTGGGCGCGAGATTTGGAGAATAGGTCGATTTCACAAAAGGATTTATTGTAGCGGTTGCAAAGTCTATACAACGGTGCACGCTTCCCAGCGTTGGTCCTTATTTTAGGTAAACTAAAGAGGTGGTTAGATCTCGTTGACTTCGAGGGAGCACGGAAGTGTAATGCGGACAGGAGTTGTGGGCAGTCAATGTCACCAACGCAGATGTCACGCAGCATTACAGCATCGGCTATCGACCGTCTATGCTGAAGAGATAATATATTATATTTGACTAGGAGCTGTTCATAAGAACATCGAGGGCACTTCATTTTAATGTTAAGACGTCGCAGAAATTTCTTTTGCACCATTTCAATTTTGTCACAGTAAATATTGTAAAAAGGGTTCCACACAGTTGAGGCATACTCAAGGTTAGACCTGACGAGGGATTGAAATAAACAAAGTAAGCTTCTTTTTATTTTAAAGGGTTTGGTGACACGCATTACAAAACCCAGCATTTGATATGATTTTTTTAGAATATGATCTACATGTGAGTCGACTAGCAGTTTTGAATCCAGAATGACACCAAGATCCCTTATGAGTGAAACGGTTTCCAGTGGGTGGTCATTCAACGTGTACGTGTTACGTATCACATTAAATTTTCGCGAGAATACTATGTGTTTGCATTTGTTGTATGCCAACTGAAGCTTGTTAGTTTTACAGTAATAGTCGAACCTATTCAGATCTTCCTGAATTAAAAGAATATCCGAGTCCGTGTATACCTTTTTGTAAATTTTTAGATCGTCGGCGTACAGTAAAAAATTACAGTGCTTGAAGCATAGCGAGATATCATTAATAAATAGATTAAAAAGAAATGGCCCAATTATCGAGCCCTGCGGAACTCCAGATGTGACTGCGATCGGTGCAGAGGCATGCCCATTGACTACAACTGACTGAAAACGGCTTTGGAGGTAGGAGGCAAACCACCTGAGGAGATTTCCTTTAATTCCGTTGAAGGACAACTTTTTTAAAAGCATCAAATGGTCGACTTTATCGAACGCCTTTTGAAAGTCAGTATATATTGTATCGGTTTGTATGTTTACGTCGAGAGATTGAAACAAATAATCTACGAACAATGCGAGATTTGTGGCCGTGGATTTACCTCTAACGAAACCGTGCTACTCATGCAAAATGTGATTTTTAAAAACTTTAGAAATACAACCATGAACCAGTTTTTCGAATACTTTCGGGATGCAGGACAAAATAGAAATGGGACGATAGTTTTGTACGTTATCTTTAAGGCCCGACTTATAGATGGGTGTAATGTGTGCTACTTTCCACTGGTCTGGGAATATACCGAGTTCCAAACATTTGTTGAAAATGAGTTGTAACGGCAGCGCTAGAGCGCTACACGCACGTTTAACGAAAACTGGACTTAGACCGTCGGGGCCTGGCCCTTTCTTCTCGTCAATTTGTTGCAGGGTTCTGAGAACCTCAAGTCTGGAGAAAGAAAGGTTATTTAAATGGCAGACAGTATCTTTTGCGCTGAGCTGTTCGAATGAATCTACGTCGTATGCGTTACTTGAAGTGGGCTCAAAGACTGAACTGAAATAGTCCGCGAACAAATCACAAATTCGTTCTGGGCAATCGGTACTGACATTTTCTAGTTTCATAACTTCGGGGTAACCTTTATTTGGATGCTTAAGGTTAGAAGTGTATTTCCAGAATTGCTTTATGTTAGAAATTAGTGACTCCTCTGTATTTTTTATATAATCCCTATAACAGTTTCGTGTTAAAATCTTAGCCCGAGAACGCAGCAAGCTGAATTCTTGGTAGTCCCTCGGTGATTGATAAATTTTCCATCTGAGTCTAATTTTATGCTTTCTCCTCAGTGTGCTTATTAAGCTCTTAGAAAACCACATGGGAAAGCGACAGGAGCGCGTTTTTGAAAAAGGAACATGTGATTCTATGATGGCATTAACATGGCTGTAAAATTTGGTGACACATGCTTCTGGATGCAAGTCGTAAAACTCCGCAACCCAATCTATGGAATTAATTTCTGATGTAATTCTAACATAGTCACCCTTGTAAAAATCATATTTTCGCCTGCGCGAAGGTCGCATGGTTTTTTGATCAGACATGTCACATACAATTTCTAAGGGCGGGTGATGAGGAACCGCGTCGAGGAGTGGATCAGCGGACACAGTTAATCTGCAATTCTGAACGCTGCCTAAGACCAAATCTAACATTTTGTTATTCTCGTTAAGCACGTAGTTATATTGCTTGAGATTCGCGAAAGCCATGGTACAAGCAAGGAGTTTAGCAACTTCGTTGTCAGTGTTAAGAGGCGAGGCAGGTGGTGCACAGTTATCGTGTTTCCACTGGATGTTTGGTAGGTTAAAATCACCGATTAAAAGCAGGGAGCTCGGGCTCAAGTCTAATAAAGCGTCTTGAATTCGGGAAAAGTAGGTTTCATACGTGTTACTTCTTGTTGCGGGTGGTATGTAGCACGCGGATAGTAATAAAGAGTTTTTACTATCTGGGAACAATAGAATAATCTCCTCAAGGTCCTCCTCTTCCAAATCAAGACGTCTCGTTGCAGTGATACCTTTTCTTACCGCAACAAGTACCCCTCCGCCACTTTTTTTCCGAGTCAATCTGAAATTGCGGTCTCGACGAAAAATAACGTATTCATCAGTCAGAATTTCTGCATCGAAAATGGAATCGTTAAGCCAGGTCTCAACCAAGATAATAATGTCATACGTGCACAACAATGAATTTAGTCGTAGGTTATCTAGTTTTGACTTCAAACCACCACAGTTTTGGAAATAAATGGAAAATCTATTAATACCTATGATACACAAACAAGTAAAGTGTAAATTAAAGTTAGAAATATGTAGCGCCCAGTGATACAAATATAGTTGCATATGACACAGGAAGTTGTGAAAATATAAACGAGATAAATCATGATGACAGAGTAGTGATAAACTAGTCAGATCTTAAATAAATCGGTATCATTACGAATGTGCAGGACACGAGCATCGTCAGTTTTCCGTAGTAGGATGTTAGCATTCTTGACCCAAATGTACTTATAGCCTTTTTCTTTAGCTAAGTTCCGAGCTTTTCCAAAGATGATCTTCTTCTGTAGTGTGAGATGTTCATTGATATAAAAACGCCGTGTGTCGACTACTGCAGCGGCGTTACTTTGTGGTAGCAACTCGGCGGTGGTAAGATTTCGGCGGGAACGAGCCGCGGCAATGACGTCGTCGCGGAGCCGGCGGGTGGTCAGTTGCAGAACTATATTTTTGGGTCGATCAGTGGCGGAGTTGTGAGCTGTACGATGTATCGCCTTGATTTTTTCAGCAGAGAGCTCGATACCGAGCAAACGTCCTATATCACCAGCTATCTGGATCAGGTTTTCTCCCCTTTTTTCTGGTATATTTTGTATTTCCACGTTACACGAGCGCGCTGATTGTTCCATGTCGTCAATTTTTTCTTTTAAGTCCCCGAGATCCTTGCGGAGTAACTCATTTTCGGCCCTTAATGAAGCATCATCGTGTGAAAGTGGTGAAGAATCCAGTTTCTGCTCCAGTTTGGTTAGGTTCACTTCACATGTGTCAATCCGCAAGGTAAGGGCCTTTAAGTCTGCTTTTAGAGTATCTTTAACCTCCTGAACAGCATTTTGGATATCCTCGTGCCATTGCTCGCTCAAGGATTTAAATTTTAAATCTAAATATTCTGTGAGCGCATCGTTATCGATATTCAATATGGATGCTCTAGCCCCTATTAGGGTTGGCTTAGGCGAATTACTGGAGCCTAGTTGCTTCTTACTTTTGCACGCTGGGCATTTCCATTTAATTTTGTTCATGGGTAAAATTTTCTTGTAATCTTCTACTGATAAATCAGCGCACCAGTAATGCATGTTTACTAAGCATGACGTGCATTTGATGGCCTCCTTGTCCACTAGACTCTTGGGACACTTACCACACTCCATACTGCACGATGCGTTATATGAAGGAAGGCAAATGTATATAAATTCCAAAACAAAGTTTCCCGTAACACTTTGACCTCTCCGAGGGTCGCGCCGCTGGTGAACACTCTACTCGTCGGTAATCTATGAGCTCGATATCAGAAGCGCGGGTTGTGCCCAGTTACTGTTGACCTCTGACGCGGCATGCTGAAATCGACTTAGCGTCCTAAACGCATGAACGAGAATCACTCGCGGCGGCACCTCAGGGATAAACTGGTTATGTATGCGTGTTATTGCGGGTATGACGTTATGATTCACACAAAATTGTTTATTATGGCACTATTACCGCACTGTTTTAGGATCCGGATCTTAAAGATATAAGTCACTATCACTGGCACAATATTCGCGTAACAGATCGGTGATTTAGTAGGTAAATGTATTTGTTTTGAGCTATTTTCTGGGAGCAAATCGTGTGTGTTTATTTCTCCTAGAGCGCTCGGGCAAAAAAAAGGTTTGGTGGCCTAAACACGGTACTCGACTACGAAAGACCTGATTGTAACGTATTCGGCTCGGCGGGAAAGCTATAATATAACAAGATTATGTAATAGTACATTACTATAGAGGACGGGAAACGAAGGGTTACAGGCCAAGTAGATATATCTGGCCGAAGGAACTGAGGCCAGCTAGGAATACGCGGCCTGTAACCCTGTTTCTCGCCGAGATTTGTATAGTGCTTATCTCAAACTTGCCATGAAATAAACGAACTGATTTCGCCGAACCATACTATTTGATTAAACCAATAGTACAGTATCGTACAACATTAAAAAAAAAAACATTCGCGCCTAACTTTTTTTTTAAATCTGTTTGAGGTATCCTTTTACCTGGTGGTATAGACATTATTTCTTAGGTTATTTTTTTTTCTGTGGCTGAATGTCAAGACATTGTGTCACAATTTGACGTTTCAAAACAAAAGACAGTTTGTTTGCAGTCCTAGTCCTAGGTGTGAAATAAATACATGAAATCTCTTTACATAATCATCTTAGCATATGCCACCGGATACATAGTATTTCCGGGTTAAATTTAAAGTAAGTAAAATCAACATTCCGTAGCAAGTTTGAGAAAAATATTATTATACAACAAAATTTAAATAGTCCATGCTCACCAACTCGTTATCATTAACATCCTCATCTCCCCCAACTGATGGCAGATTCAACCAATAGCTAGACGTTAATCTCTCATCGCTGGCTTCCCCTATCGCATATATAGTCCTGGCTGCGAACTGGACTACCAAGGTCTCCGGGGCTGGTAGAATAGGTTCCAGAACTTCTGTTGGTTCCTCTGAGGGTTTCAGTTTTTGGATACAGGAGATGATTAGGGTAGCGATGGAGATGTCTTCATCTTGGGATCGATCCTGGAAAATATGAATGTTAGTTTTTGATGTATAACCTAGTTGCACAAACCATACGGACTGAACAATATTACTTAGAAAAATTTTTGATACTTCCCTAATAATTTAAGAGGGACCGACAACCAGCCTAACAAAGTGAAATAAGTAGGTACTCGTGCCTGTAGATATCTTTAAGATAATCGCTGGCCTTATTTTTGCAGTAATATAAAACATTGTTAAGAAGGTTCAGGGGATTTGTTGACAGTTTCCAGCGCTTACGTAGGTATTGTAAAATACACAATCTTTTGAAGATGAATGTTTTACAAAGATGATTTAGAAGCCCAATATAATCCCCTCACCGTCAGCGTCACCAACGCAGTTAAAAGACCATTTTTGCACCATAATATCATTGTTACAAGGGACTCGAATGGTCAGATAACTGTGTCGGCGATTTAAGCTTTCAGGGTCATAAGTTGTACTTTGTAATGAAAGATCAAACTTACCTTCAAAGTTTTCTCCAGCGTCAAAGCAGGATGGTCCTCATCATTGGCTGTATACCCGACCATGTCCGCTACTTCCTCGTCCGTCAGCATTCCCTTACGGCCCACCGGGCCATCACCTTCTTCAGTCTTCAACATTCTTATCAAATCGAAGTACAAGCTCAAACACTCCGCCTTATCTTCCCCCGTCCCTTCCAACACCCATCTAAAGAACTTTCCTAAAGCTTCCTTCCTCTTCGTCACGAATTTCCGGAACTGAAGAAATCCGTATTGATGCTCAGTTAATACGAAGTACGCTCTTAAAACCGCTAAAGCAACGGAGCAAGTTTTCGTTGTTGATTCTAAGCAATCTGCTGTAGCTTCTAAAAATGACGCTAAAGTTTCCTTTCCGGGAAGAGAATTTGCGAGTAAAGCGTCCGTAGATGCCTGGATAGGTGTTAATGTGACTTCTACATCGCAGAAAGCGGCTAAAGCGTGGGCTGCAAACTCCTGGGCTGCGGCATGCTCGTTGGATGCGTTAGATAGGCTTAGAACTCCACAGAGCGCTGTTTGGACGTCAGTAGACTTTGGTCCCCCACTATTCATAGCGTGGAGAACTGCGCATTTGACAGGGGCGTGTGACACTAAACAGGCTAGGAATCCCATTACTCTAGCAGAACTCGCTGTTGCAGGTTCCCCTGGTTTCAGCTCTTTTATAACCGCCCCAACGGCCGCCCTAGCCACAGTAGCAGCAGTATTCGGAGCCAAGTCGGCTATCTGGACACAAACTCGCCTCAACATATGCACCACTGGTCGGTATGTCGACATGCAAATTATCTGAATCATATCAGTCAAATCGTTGGAAAGAGCGTGGAGATGCGCCGACCATAACCGTCTTTCGTTTGATGCGTCCGCTAATTCTCTTTCTGTTGGCGGCGTTTTAGTCTGCATCGGTAGTGGTAAGGGTAAAAGCTCTGAGAACACTAAAAGCCCAGGTACGAAAGTGTATGGAGCTGTAGTTATGTATGATATCACTTCCGAGCATAGAGAAGTCCAAGGACCTCGTCGAATAGAGTCCCCATCTTTTGCGTTATCGGCGATAGGTTGAGCGTAAGCCAGTAATGCTTTCACGGCAGCTTCTGCGGCTTTAGTCGCGGTCCTATATCCCACTGAACCAACAGGATATGCCTTTGCTATTCCGTAGGTTTTAAGCAACATGGGAGCGGCAGTTAAGTCTCGGAATCTCGAACCGCGGCAGCGCACAACTCTTGCCAACATTTCGTCCAAAAGTCTCAAGCAGGGTAGAAGAATTTGTGCTAATTGTAGACCTCTGACTGACGCAAAGAATGCAGTATGCATACTTGGTTGATCGAAATGAATTGCTAAGCGATCCAATACCCCAACTAATAAAGCGACTCCGTCTAATGAAAACAGTTGAAGCACGTTATATTTATATTTCAATTCGACGTATTCATCGGTGGCTGATTCGCTGGCTATGGATACGTTGGAATCGTAATCCGAAATGCAGAAATGTCGCAAAATTCTTAAGCATGTCATCAATTCTCCAGGCAAATCCGGTACTTGCTCTAATGTGTTTTTAACTATCTCTACACATTCAGCCATGTCTTCGCCGGTCAAGAGGTTAGTCTTTTCTACTGGTTTCAAGTAGGGAATCACTTCTTGAAGAACACTTGAAACGCTGGGTTCAAATCTATCATGTTCCTTTGAAACATTTATTAGTCTATTTCCATATTTCTTTAGGAATGGAACACTCGCGGAGTAACGAACTGCTGATACAATCAACTCAATAGAGTAGCCTTTTGCTGGAGACTTTTGTTTAGACAGTGATTCGCTCCTACTCTTACTTTTTAATTCCTTTTCAAAGACTTCCATTAGACATTCTGCATTGTCCCCCATAGCTATCACATCAGGAACTGCAGTTCTACCAATACTTCCAAAACTTAGACAGTATAATGATTGAAGTCTATCTATCAATTCGTTTTCATCCACTTTGCCAGCTTGCAAATCACAGATGGACTCCAAATGATACAGTGCCTTAAGCCTATAAGCCAATTCAAGACCAAGTATTTGTAAATCAGTGTAGTTGCTCAAATCATGAGGGTAGAGGAACTCATCAGTGTTTTGACCGTAAGGTTGGGCTAAGGTCTTGAATAGTAGTTCACTCATCTCCATGTGTCTATACAAGAAATTCAGGCCATTCTGCGAATGAACAAGCTCATATATCAAGTCGTGAATCGGACTAATTACAACCAGGTTATTGCAAGTGGTAGGGCATGTCAATAAGTATAAGCAGACTTCCAAGATGCGGTGTATGCTGAAGAATTCTAACAAAGTCTCATTAGAACAGTCTTTGCTGATTTCAAATTGAGCAGACACAGGCAAGAATCGCTTTGGTTGAGAGATATGGAAGCATTGTGACCGATACATGTATAACACTTCTTCCATAGAATTTACTATAAAATCGGTGTCGCTTTCTGATAATTCTGCGTCCTCTGCTTGGTTACTTTCTGCAGCATTCTTATTAAAATTCAACACTAAATCATGCAGTTTTTCCAATAATTCATACATATTCATTTTCTTTATTAAAGCACTGATGGAAAACTTAATCCTGGCTAACGGATTACTTTGCATTATAGCAATAAGCGCCTGATACCCATTCATAGGTTTGTCATTTTCAATTTCATTTTTACTGATTTTCGGATAGTTTGCCTCTTGCATAAAATGGTCAACAGAAACTTTTGACGACAGACAAGCATTTAGTGCCTTCAAAATCATTAGGCGAATGCTTAAAGCCATGTATTCTTTAGAGTACATTTCAAAGAGTAACATCTGGACATCTATTCCAGCATTTAAGAGAACTTTAAAGACAAGTTCGCTGTGTCTGTGGGCGAACAGAGCTTCGGCTAAACGTATCCCGCATTTCATGTGTCTGATCTTGTATGTAGCCACATGCTGTGACAACGCATAGTCAAAGTTCAGACCAATGCGACAAAAAGTCGCTAAAAGGTTGTATATTTCTGTAAATTCTTCTGATCCATCCATCCTAACACTGTTCTTAAAAATCCTCAATATAATATCAGTGTTGTTGCAAAGATTAGTCAGGGCTGTAGTCAACTGTTCACACTGATGTACCCATTCTTCTTTAGCTGTGTTATCAATTTCTGTAAACGTGTTTGAGAAGAATTTTTGTTCTCTTTTAGTAGCCGCTTTAGCCATTTCTGACATCTTAAACAGATCTGGACTGGTGTCACAGAGTTCGTCAAAGCTTGATGTCATTACGTCTTTATTTGCATTAGCAAGTTTATGAATGGAATTGACATGCTCATACTTTTTCCAATCGTTCTTGAATGGGTTGAAGTACTTTATGATATCGTCGATGCCGTCATAGTCATTGACGTCATAATCGACGTCCATATACGGCGTTTCTAAATCGTCACAAATGTCTTCATCGGAGAGAATTGGTTCGAATTGCTCTGCGTCCATCGAACGATCTTCCTCGGGATTACGGGCGGGAGACTCGATCACTTTGGGTGCCGTAGTATCTACTATCTGCACGGTAACCAAACTGGAATGCTGAGGCTCGACATATGGAGGATTTTCGATTTCTTCAGAAGGGCTTCTTATCTGGTTCTTATGTCTGTAACTTTGATGGTAGAAGTCAACTCTTGGTATTGCTTTACCACTCCTGTCATAGTCCCCAGTTTCTTCAGACCTGATTGAATTGATGGGGCTTGAGGTATCTCCTTCTCTTGGTGAAAGCGGTCTTCTGCTGCTTTCGCCGGGAGGAGTCCTAGGTCGTTTTCTAGGATCGTCTCGGCTTGGCGATCGACTCCCGTAGCTTGACGTTCTAATTCTGCTGTATGGTGAATGTCTCTTCTTATCGTAAGAGGTTTGCTTCTCGTAAGATGGTGCTCTACGTTCATAAGACGAAGCTCTCGGTGATTGTCTTTTTTCATAAGACGGACCACGCTTCTCGTAAGGCTTGCGTTCGTACGAAGGGGCTCTTTTGTCGTAAGGTGATCGTCTGTCGTAAGAACCGGAGCGCTTGTCGTATGATCCTCCACGTGAACGGTCGTATGACGAATCTCTGTGACGTCTGTAGTCATCTTTTTTATAGGAACCCCTGTCCCAATCGCGATCGTTAGAAGGTCCTCGAAGTCGGTCTCTGTCAATGCTTCGAGACCTGGACCTACTGAGTGGTCTATACTCCCCTTTCACAACATACTCTCGTTCGCGACTTCTAGATCTTGAATGGAGTCTATCCAATCTGTCTAAATCTCTGCTTCTATCCCGATGTCGAGAAGAATCCCGACTTCGACCTCTGTCTAGAGATCTCCTCCGACTTCTGGCATCTCGTCTATCTCTGTCTAATTCGACAGAGCGTGGGCTTCGCCGCAATCTATCTCCTTCGCGATCGAGGCTTATGGCTCGCCGGTCTTTTTCCCAATCATCATCCATGTGATATGTTCGTGGGTCTTTTGGAGGTTCATTGTCATAGAAGTCATTCCTGTAGGGATTGTCATAGGTCTCAGGAGGATAATTGGGTCCGTAGGCGTCTGGGTTGGCAGCGGCAGAGCCTGTATATGTTGGTATGGGGTTGGAAGCCTCCGGATTCCAATCCTGTGGTGGCACACTCGAGACTGAAGGTACTTCGCGAGGGATAGAAGGCCTCTGGACTGGCGGTGGGTTCACCCCCACTGGTGGATTCACTCCTACTGGGGTTTCTGGGATGACTTGGCTCAGGTTCCCATAAACTGCTAGGGTGATGGTTGTATACCAGCCTGGAAAGAGAAATGCATATTAAAGGGACCATTTGTGCACATGTTATATTAAACCTTATATTTTTTGATATATGAAACTTATTATGATACATTGCAGAGCTTGATATATTGCTTGTATTTAGCCTGCTTAACATTGTCAGCATTTTATCGGAAGTTGCAAGCAAGTTGGATAGGTAGGAACTTGGATATGTGTGTATTGTCGAAGAGGTAGTGTATGTACTCTATGAACCTTTTTTTTCACAGATTAAAATTAGATTGCCATTATTAAAATTAGAACTAATAATAATATGGTGCAATGAGGATTTATTTACAAATATTTTTCTACATTTTGACTTTGACACATACAGCCACAATATCTTGGATAGTTAAGATTTGAGGAATAATGATTTCATCAATAAACAAAAGAAACATCACAAGAAATGCCTAAAGGAAAATTGTAACAAGTTTGCCAATGTTGGTTAGAAAGGATTACATAAAGTTTTAGTTTTAAATTAACCTTGGCGTTGAAATAAATAAGGTGATCAATAATATTTTTATGCTCTCAGTCCAATTTAAATTATTTCATTGTTGTTCAATATTGATAATCAGGGTTCTAAACATAGTTTAATCTAGAAACGGAAAATAAGAATGAAGTCCCAAATTATACAATGGCACCTACTATTTTTTAATTTGGGATCTTACTTTGCAGAAACTTGAAAACTACAATTCACCTACGTACCTATGCCTGGTAAGTTATCTGAGTGTCTGAGAGTAACCTCTAGCAAGCATTGGCGTCACGCAGTTTGATCAAAATTTGACTTCAAAGTCCGCTATTTCATAATGTTAAATTGTAATGGAACAAATCAGCTACACTAGCATACAATAGGTCAAATCAGAGCCGGTTTAGACAGGTGTGGGGTCCGTAACACATTTTATAGAGGGGCCCCAGATTTCTAATATTCTTTTCTTTACAAATATTTAAAAAATAACCTTTGAAAAATAATGGCCTTTTTCTAGAGACATATTTAGCTGTCCTTATGGATGTTGAATTCAGTTGGCATTTTTTGGCAGATATTGGTTTAATTTTTGGAAAAGAGGCACAACGGATGTTGAGTTGCAGAAAAAGCCTAGTTTAACTAACTCCCTTATTCATAAACATATATTACAGACATATTGAAAAGACCGAAATGGACAAACAATACTTAGTGGCTTGCTAGCTTAGGAGACGTTTATGATTGAGGGGCTAAACATATTAATACCAACATTTTTTTAAAGATAAAAGATAAAGATTCATTTATTCAAGTTTTTGCATCATCGTTGGAAGGGATCACCTTTTTAGAAATAAATAAAGAGATATATATTGAATAATTTGATTCATGTTTTAAAGTATGGAGTCATGGATGTCATGGAGTAGTAAGTTTTACTTTACCTCTAAGCACAAGACCATCCGTGGGAATCCTCGGTTCATCCATATTTGACCCACACTCCATGTGAATCTGCCCATTCTGGCAGTAATCCAGGCTCCCAAGCGCTTCAAAGGTCGACGCTCCAGGCTTACTCAAGTCGTTTACGAAGAAATCGATGTGGAATTTAGTTGGATTCGTCGCTCCTAAACGGACACCACCAGGGAAATCGCCTTCCACTCGAGCCCCCAAAGGAATGATCCGTATTTCTCTCACATAAACAGACTTTGGAAACTGTACCAAGTCTAGATTCAGTTCCTGGAATATACACAATAAATTGAAACCAACGTACATTGCTAAAGAAAACAAAGATTTTGTGGTTTAAATGAACTAACCTCGCTTGTGTCGTGAGAAAAGGTGTCAAAGAATAAAAGATCCGGCCGATCGATCGTGGACATTTTGGTGTTTTTATAACAACGGTTTACGACTTAGTACTAGTAGAAATACTTGGGAAAATAAGTCATTATTCTTATTTCCAAACATTCGGCTTTCGTGTCATGGTGGACAATTGGACATGGATAGCTGTCAGTTCTCAGCGGCTGTTGTCATCAGTGTTGCCAGCTTCGGATTCTGATTCGATCCGATGTCGGCTGCAAGAGATCCGAAAAGTTCCAAAAATATTGTTGACTATTGTTGGCCCTTAGCCTTCTCTCTTAGGAGTCCTGGAAACTGGATATTTTCAAGCGTATGGTACAAAAATGGGAAATATTTATATTTCGAAATTGTCCGATTTGATCTATACTCTAAAACGTATTTACCTAGAAAAAACTATCAAAGATGCGAAATGTCACGCTGTTTCATGTCATTACCATTGTGACGTTTCAGAAATAACCAACCATACGTACACAACGGTGTCAATAAATTAATACAACTCGTTATTGTCTAAATCGTGATAAAGGTCATCCTAAAATTAAGAAATGTTTTTAACGTATTAATCGCGTTACACTTCTAGGTTTGGTACAGTCGACAAAGCTACTAGCTTTTGCCATTGTCTCCGTCCGCGTTTAGATTATTCTTAAAGCTGCAGCATCACTTCCGACATCATCATTATCAGCCTATCCTAGTCTACTGCAGGACATAGGCTTCTCCCATTTTACACCGTCTAGCCTTCCATAGGGAAGGTTCCATCTAGGTTTATGTGTTGCACATGGGTAGTTCATGTACATATACTAGGGTAACCGAGCCAGTTTTCCTAAAAATGTAATCAATCACACATTACGAGCATATTAATTAGTACCAAATGTTGTTAAATCCTGAGTTATTGCCATTGTAATGTGAAATTTTCTCCTATAAAACAATTAAATGTAATATCTTTTCTTGAGACAAGTATTTAAATAAGATTGTTTATTTAAAGCTAAGTTCACATTTCGACACCTCCTACGTATACTGGTGCAAGTGACATGTTTACCATTTTCGTTTTTTTGCATATTTGGGTTCAAAATACTTATTTCTACAAGCTATAAAATTTTTGTGGCGAAATTACCGCTAGTTTTTGAAATAAAGTGGCGTATACTGATATAACTAACACCTTTTTTTGGTTCGAACGTTGTATACTGAGCTAAGTGACTTGTACCACTATACGCAGTACACTTATCGCCGCGGGCGGAAGTTACACCAGTATGCGCGAGCAACACTCTAAAATATACACATAAAAGTAGGCTCTATTGCTTATTATTTAGCAATATATTGTTGTTATTTGATTAGTTGTTATGTTAAATTAAATGAATTATGCGTAACCTACCTACCTAACTAAATATTAAAAACAAATAGTAGATTACTGCTTGCCAGCTAAGCAAATATAGATAGCTGAATATTAGCAAGGCCGAATACGAATACGAATCTGGCCAGAAATTAGGTAGTGTGTTTTTCAAATATGTAATAACACAGCAACACAACTGGCGTTCTTTAATTTTCCCACGATATTTTTTTCATAACCGTCTTATGTATTTTGAGTGTCCCGTGTTCAATAACAATATTATTATATTAGAAGTACATCAATGTAGAAGCCTAGACAGAGTGCTTGCCTGCTAACCGCCTTATATATGTACGGATAAGACCGAAAGGGACAAACTATGTTTATCGGAACGCTAAGTCAAGGGGTAAGAAGATACCGACGGCTGCTCATAAGCATACATATTAGTCTAGCGCTATCATCAGTCTAGCGCGCGCACCCATCGCTAACGCACATGCGCAAAATATTAAAGAAACCTCATTTTCAATCTTATAGTTTCCAGTGGTTCTCAAACTTTCATTAACGGTCTAATAATGCAGTGTGCTTTTTGTGATGCATCTATTAGTGACAGTGCTCAGTGTGTGGCCTGTCATAATGCAATAGGTTTTTGCTATGCCCAAATTACTGAGGCTGGATACAGAAAACTTGGAGCAGACCGAAGAGCAGCATGGAAATGCCACAAGTGTAGAAGGGATGCGTCTCCATGTCAAGTTAACAAAGCTGAGGCGCCACCGAATCAGCCTAAGGCATCGGATAAGAAAGAATCAACGGCGGCTCGGTCTAAAGCTTCCAAGGTCGAAGATGCTGCACCTGCTCAAAATAAACCCGCTGACCTGGACTCAATCATGAATCAACTAAAAATCATGCAGGAAAATCTCTCTTGTCTGCCTGGACTGGTACTGGATATTAGTCTACTTAAAACTGACTTGTCAGAACTAAAAGACTCATGCCAATTTACAAGTTCGAAGTTGGATGACTTTTCCGGACGGCTGGCCGAAGTTGAGAAAATAATCCCGGAGATGGAGGACATCCGTGAGAAGCTCCACCCATAATCAAGAAATGTCATGTTTGAAACAAGAACAGGCTTTTATCAACCAGCAGTTGCGCCTGAACAATGTCGAAATCAAAGGTGTTCCACTCAGAAAAAATGAAAACTTGTTTTCAGTATTCATGAATATTTGCTCGGCTATGGAGTTTGTTGTAGACAATAATTGCATTGATTATATATCCAGAGTTCCAATACATAGCTCCAGCGAAAAATTAATAATCGTGAAATTCATTAACCGTCATATTAAGGAAAATTTTGTAGTGGCTGCCAGGCAGAAGAAAGTTATCACTGCGGAAGAGATCGGTTTCCAAGGAAACACCCAAAGAGTCTATGTAAATGACCACCTGACACCCGAAAATAAGAAACTGCTTACACTTGTCAAATCTTCGCTGAAGCAAAAAGGCTGTCGTCCCCCATACATTGAATGAATGAAATATAACATACACGAGTGGGCGACATAAGTATACTAATTACACATAAGATCTCATTAGAATGGAAAGATGAGTCGACCAATTAATTCCACTCTTTACTTAGTTATGTATATACGGATAAAATGAGGTCTTGCCTCTCTCTTGTGACTATGTCACTATCATGCGTGATTCGGTTTAACCTGTGCCTTTCCATCTCTTATCCCTTTATGGTTGCAACCCACATTATATGCAAGGGACTCTCATAACTATTGATGGCTATGCACCTGCAGTTGGGCAACGGTCGACTTGCTCTGGTCTAGACAGGGCATGTCCCTGGTGACTCTAGTCTTATTTTTCACATCAGTCACTTAGCCAGACGGGGGGGCTATGCCCCCCCGGAGACCTCCACCTTCCCCATAGTCTCGCCACGGTTGCTCCAACTCAGTCGACCGTGCCCTGTGTGTTCCCGGACACACCTCTTAACATGGGAGCTTCGGGCTTCCCTGTCCAATGTCCTTGACTACCATGTGTGCTGTGCACTGCAAGATTGGACTACTACACAACGGAAAGTACGATATGATTCAACCGTCTCCTCATCTTTCCACCTTATGATGCACGTTTATGTCGACAAGATAATATTGCAATCAAACACTCACCTGAGTTGTTCTCTAATGGGGTCTGGGCCTCCTAGGAGCTCGTAGCTCCTAACATGTCCTTTTCTGTCCTCCTTTTACCTTTTCGTTTCGTGTCCGCCGCCACTCTCCCGCCATTTCCTTTTTCACCGTATCAACCAGAAAAAGTTAGTCAAAGACAAGAGTGGTGTTACCACACTCCAAAATATAGATTGACATTACTAATGAAATGTTGATACATACCGACTTTTGTATGGCGTTTCGCGCTCCGCGCGACACTCCCACGAGCAAAGGGGAGTCCTAATGTAGTATTGTGAGCAGGTGACGCGTCCACTCCAGGATTTTCTCTCTGGAACGAATAGCAGCGTCTCTTTTAATTCTACTCTCTGACTGTACATTATAAGGGTTGGAAGCGGCTTCTTTAGGTTTTGATGAATCTGTGTCCATCAATGCTGAATCATGTTCTCGCATATCCATTACTTCCTCTGCAGCTACCACCTCACCAGGATTCTCAGGTACTGAATCAGACAGTGTTGATGGTATACTATTGCCTCCGTATGGGGCAGCATCCATATCCAGAAACTCAACAGGCTTGTCAAGATGTGATGCCGTTTGTTCCATTTCTGTTATGGTTTCTGTTTGTGTGAAACCATCTTTGTCTTCAGTCTCCAGCGGGTACAGATGACCCACAGATCGAGTCATAACGGAGTCGCCAACTTTAACTTTAGCGACCCTATGTTTGCCATCTGCGCTCCTTATTAGTTCTGCTATTTTCCCAACCTTCCACAACTCGCGGTTTTTTAGATCTGATTTTATTTGAACAATGTCTCCCAATTTTGGTTCATTATCAGAAACAATTCTTGGTTGTTTAGGAGAGTTCTGGTACCTCTCTCTCAGACTAGTCAGGTACTGTGCCATGAATATCTTTTTAAATTCCTCCATTATTATCAGTCCCCTTTTCCAGCTCTCTATGAGGTTCACTTGAAGTTTCGACTTCTCCACTGTACCAACGCTGTTAGTTGCTGGGGTCAAAGTTAAGCATTTTCCTAGACTTAGGAAATCAGCTGGTCTTAATATATGGATCACTTCGGTTCCAATTTTGGTAAGTGGTCTGGAATTGACAACTGCTTCTATCTCCTTTAGCACAGTCAACAACTTGCTATCTCCAAGAAGGTGTTTTTCTAGAGTGCGTTTTAGAGAATGTTTCACTACACCTATCAGTCGTTCGTAAAATCCACCATGCCACGGAGCCAGCTGAGGTATAAATCGCCATTCAATGCCCCTCTCTATGCAATATGGTTTGCTAACTACTTCTGCAGTTAGTTTGAAACATGTAGCATTATCTGAATATAATCTATGTGGTGTGTTTCTAGTAGCAGTAAATCTCCGAAGTGCGAGGAGGCATTCTTCGGCTGTCAGGTCGTTAACAATTTCTAGGTGAATAGCTCGAACAGCTAAACAAGTGAATATAGCAACCCATCTCTTTTGTTTGCCAGTATCTGTATTTACATAGAGTGGACCGAAGTAATCTATACCACAATATGTGAATGGTGTGCTATAGTTCACTCTTTCAGTGGGTAGATCAGGCGCAGTTGGTAAGCGATAAGGTCCGCCGCCATGTTTGATACACTGCTGGCATCTTGAGATCACTCGTTCCACCTGACGTCTACCCTGTGGTATCCAGTATTTTTCTCTGATAAGGCTAAGAGTGTGTGTAGTGCCAACATGGTAATTACTTTCATGAATCACTTTAATTATTTTATTTGTAAATTCGCAATCTCTGGGAAGCAATATAGGATGTTTCATGTCATAATCCCATGTGGTGTTGACCATCCGTCCCTGACACCTCAGTACACCATCCACATCTAGAAACAGCCCAAGGTTTCTGGACAAGTGTGTCAGTTTACCTGCCATCTCATTCGCAAAATGAATCTTTTGCAGTCTCTTTATTTCTGCTACAGTATTATTTGCAGAGTCCAATGAAAGTGGTACATCTTCTACTGAGGTATTTTCTGGCATGGCATTATTTAAACTATTGTTATTTATCTGTTCAACTTGATCGCCAATTTCCATCTGCTGGTCATCATTGTTTTGCACAGTTTCTAGTTCATTTCCTGGATCATCATGAGTTTCAGGTATACTGTTATGTACACTCTGGTCCAGGCCCTCCGCAACAGAAAGGACAGTCATGTGGTTTTTATAATGCCGATCTGTTGGCCATGTTGTTTCGTCCTCTCTAAGGAAAGTTGGGCCATTGAACCAAAGTTCTTTGGATTGACTCCATCTATCAGGTCTTGTGGCAACATCAGCTGGATTCATCTTCGTGTTAATATAGTATAATTCTGCATCCATTTGATTTCTCTTAATCTCTTCTACCCTGTTTGTTACAAAAGGTGGTAACAATTTGTCTGACCTCATCCATCCATGAACGACTAAACTATCAGTCCACAGCATTTCTTTACTTATTGGAAGAGATAGGTTTTCTCTAACATATTTCAAGAGTCTACTTGCTATAAGTAAACCAAGTAACTCCAATTTCGGAATATGAAGCTTACTGGCGTCTTCACCTTTAGCTATTCTTGATTTCCCCATCAAGAACGACACTAACGTTCCTTGGTTATTTTTTGCTGTAAGGTAGATTACCGCAGCATATCCAGCCTTTGAAGCGTCAGAAAAACAATTTAACTCGTACTTTGTCTCTAATTCTGGACTGACATTGACACATCTCGGTATATTTAGGTTCACAGCCGTTATTAATGTATCCAATATCTCCTGCATTGACTGCATCAGGTCATCAGGTAGATTGGTGTCCCATTTATGCTTTTGTTCGCAGATATTCCTAAACAGAATCTTCAAGGGTAACGTTAATGGACAAATGAATCCGCAGGGATCATATATCCGAGCTAAAGTACTAAGAACCTTTCTCTTAGTATTGATTGTTGCCTCTTTGTCAAAGTGTTGATCGGTAATTTTCAATTTCAAGGTGTCTTGCTTCACATCCCATGATAATCCGAGAATTTTAACTGTGTTGTCATGTTTTGCTTGCTGTTCTGAAGGTATAAGGCTCAGAAATTCCTTGTTATTAGACAACCAATCTCTCATGTTCATAGATATTTGCCCAAGAGTTTCTCTTGTTCTTTCATAAATTTCTTGGGCCTCTTGTACCGAGTTTGCTCCCGTTACCAGGTTGTCTACGTAACAATTATTAGCTATCTCTTTCGGTAAGCTTCCATCCGTTTGCGACATGTGGTATCTAATAGTGGCTGTCAGAAGAAATGGACTTGAAATTATGCCAAATGGAACTCTGCAAAAACGCAAGTATAACAGGTTCTCTCCCGTTATCTCTTTTGTGATGTCTTTGACCCATAAGAACCTTGTCACCTCACGGTCCCTCTCCTGAAGTCCCACCTGTAGGAATGCCTTCTCTATGTCGGCAACAATTCCTATTTTCTTTGTCCTGAATTTCAGAAGAAGGGCAGTGAGATCCTCAAGCATAGAGGGTCCACTATAGAGACATTCATTGAGGCTCTTCATGCCCATTCCTCTCATAGAAGCGTCGTAAACAATTCTTCCACGTTTCCCTTCATTTTTTACAATATGATGAGCAAGATAATGTACAGGGTGTTCCACTTCATTTATATGTGGGTCAACTATTTCAATAATATTTCCGTTTAGCTGTTCCTTGAGAATGTCATCATATTCTTGTAGCATGGTTGAATCTAATCTATTGACTAAACTCTTTAATCTCCCCAATGCCATTCCAAAATTTACAGGAAGCTGAGGAGGGTATTCTATCCATGGCCATGTCACTTCATAACGTCCGTTTTTGTATTGTATGGTGTCATTGAAGTGTTTTACTGCTTCCTCTTGTCTAGTGGCTTTGGGAGAATCATTTATGCCAATACATTCGAGAGACCATAGAAACTTAATATCTATGTTTCTAAGAGGCAAGTCCGGTTCAGTGAAATAAGGGCAACTTGAATTATGACAGTGGCAGTAAGTGTTCACAGTTAAAATATTTTCTTCAACAGTATTGCATTTACGATTTGCCCCTCCAGAGTACAGCCAACCAAAATCGGTATCAATCAAATAAAGATTTTCTTCAAGATGAATCCTTGCATGACGTCTGAAGCCTTCATAATAATCATTTCCTATTAGGAGATCCACATTTTTTCCAACAGAATCATCATCAGCCACTAGATCCGCCATTGAGTGTTCAAATTTAGCTATTGGTAATTTTTCTGTAATATGTGTAACAATATTTACTCTTACTTGTTTTTCGATGCCACGTTTGGTTTCTATCATAATGTCTACTGAAGGACTCAACATCTCCTTAGGGATAGATTCTCCAAATGTGAACACCAAGAGTCGTTCCTCACTATCTGGTAATAGCTGTAATTTTGAGGCAATCCTTGCAGTTATGTAACTTCTTTGCGAGCCGCTGTCTAAAACAAGTCTGCACTTAAGTTTAGTTGTTTGACTATTGTTGAGGTTGGAGACTTGTGCCACTGCCGTCTGTAAAAAATTGTATTTCATTTTATTTGCAATATAGCAGTTAACCATGGAATGTCCGCTAACAGGAGCATTTACCTCACCTTTTGGTTTTGGGCACAGAAGCTGAAGGTGTCCCTCACCACATCTATAGCATTTTATCTTTCTGTGACACTGATCAGTATTATGGTTTCGTTTTAGGCATTTGTAACATCTGCCAGACAACTGTTTTTTCCTCGAATCAATGTCACTAAACTTCCTACAGTCAGCACTACTGTGGTTCTCGAGTTTACAAAAGATGCAAGGTAAACGGCTTTTCTTTAGTGGTATATTTTTACCAAGACTGGCTGCCTTACGTTTTAAATCTTTTCTTTGTCTGAATTTGGATACCGGATGCTCAGCTCTTGTTTGGAGGACCTCGGTTGTAATTAAATCTTGCTTGGGTTCTAATATCTTCGGAATAGGCTGGGTCTGCGCCTTCTCCATGGCTACTACTATATCTTTTAGAATTCGTCTTACTGTTGTGGTGGAATTATCCGACTGTTGGGGTGTGAGGTGGTACTGGTGCAGGACCTGTTCCGGGAATTTGGAAAGTATAGATGCACGTAAATGGTTTCCGGTTGTATCTTCACCTAGCTTCTCCAGTACCCGCAGGTGTCGCTCAACCTCATCTAATGTACGCCTACAACTAATTGATGTATACTCTGCACGTCCCAAATTGGTTATCGCAGTGTAGTGTACATCAATTAGCGCATCATTACACCCATACCTTGACTTGAGAGTTTCAATTGCAATGGCATAGTTACGGTTTGTGATGGTGATACCAGCTACGGCTTCCAACGCTTCACCTTCTAAACTACTTAAGAGGTAGTTCAATTTGTCAGCCTCGGCCATAGGTTGGTTGTCAATGTTTGATACAAATCGATCCCAAAATTCCGACCATCTCAACTGGTCCCCGCTAAATTTAGGCAATTGCAATTTCGGTAGTTTAATGTTTATTTTTCTTTCCTCCACTGTTTCTGTCACTTTTGCCATGGAAGACTCTATATTCATGATTAAATCTTCTGCCTTTAGTTGGAGCTCCATGGCAGCTGTGACTGTATCAGGATTTGGGCTTACTGATGTAGACGAATAATGTCTTATTTCCCTTTCAAGTTTCTCGATAAGAGATTTTAATTGCTGGATGGTAGTAGCTGCGCATTCGATAATGAGGTTGCCTTCTTCCGTTGACTTTATGCTTTCTATGTAAGCACTTAATTTGTCCTGCCTCATTATGACAATACTCTTTAGTATGTCATCCATTGTCCCTTTACGAACTGAAATTTTATAAAACAACATTTACTATTTCTATCGTAGAATACAGCAAAGCGACATTACCTCGTGTCCGTAAATCATGAACTCATGATGCAGTTATATTTACCTTGATCCGTGATATATTTCCGCTACTAATAGTCTATTAGCACTGACACAATCAAATATATCCTTTAAAACACTACTTTTCTTTATTTTCAATCGATATTTTCAATTTAAACAAGTTTGAAACATTTTCATCAAGTTGAAAATTTTCACATCACGACCATCAAACGAAACAAAATCGGCGGTAATTCGAAATCTTATTGTAGTGTTGTACGCTTGACTTACATTTCACCGATTTTATCCATTCGTTCGTTCAATTAGTAAAAACTAGAATCTCATCATCAGACAACTTATCGTTTATTTGAGAATCATATTAATACTTAATAAGATTAATGATTAATAATAAAAATCATCACCATTAATATCATTGAAACATTAGTTACGTCTCAAGTATCGCTCTTTCGATTCGATAAAAACCGATTGCGCCGCACTAAAACCATAGACAATCGAAATGGGTTTAAAACATAATGCGTACTATGCACGATTTACTATCGATAACTTAAGCTTCAGATACACTCGCTACCTAAATATACAGTAATAAGTACAAATCGTCAACATTTCTTAATATTAAAAATAAGTAGTAATAGTACTCAGTTTTGTTTCTTTATTAATACACAATACATAATAATTATTCATTAACATCAATCAAGCATGATAAAGTTCTTCGTTTTATTAGCGATTTTGATAAAATGAACCATGTGCTTTTTTTTAGCTCATTTATACCATCATATCCCAGCATCTCCACCAAAATGTCGTCCCCCATACATTGAATGAATGAAATATAACATACACGAGTGGGCGACATAAGTATACTAATTACACATAAGATCTCATTAGAATGGAAAGATGAGTCGACCAATTAATTCCACTCTTTACTTAGTTATGTATATACGGATAAAATGAGGTCTTGCCTCTCTCTTGTGACTATGTCACTATCATGCGTGATTCGGTTTAACCTGGTGCCTTTCCATCTCTTATCCCTTTATGGTTGCAACCCACATTATATGCAAGGGACTCTCATAACTATTGATGGCTATGCACCTGCAGTTGGGCAACGGTCGACTTGCTCTGGTCTAGACAGGGCATGTCCCTGGTGACTCTAGTCTTATTTTTCACATCAGTCACTTAGCCAGACGGGGGGGCTATGCCCCCCCGGAGACCTCCACCTTCCCCATAGTCTCGCCACGGTTGCTCCAACTCAGTCGACCGTGCCCTGTGTGTTCCCGGACACACCTCTTAACATGGGAGCTTCGGGCTTCCCTGTCCAATGTCCTTGACTACCATGTGTGCTGTGCACTGCAAGATTGGACTACTACACAACGGAAAGTACGATATGATTCAACCGTCTCCTCATCTTTCCACCTTATGATGCACGTTTATGTCGACAAGATAATATTGCAATCAAACACTCACCTGAGTTGTTCTCTAATGGGGTCTGGGCCTCCTAGGAGCTCGTAGCTCCTAACATGTCCTTTTCTGTCCTCCTTTTACCTTTTCGTTTCGTGTCCGCCGCCACTCTCCCGCCATTTCCTTTTTCACCGTATCAACCAGAAAAAGTTAGTCAAAGACAAGAGTGGTGTTACCACACTCCAAAATATAAATTGACATTACTAATGAAATGTTGATACATACCGACTTTTGTATGGCGTTTCGCGCTCCGCGCGACAAAGGCTACGCCTACTTAGTAGTTCCAATATATACTTCTTTTAATTTGAGTCTTAAAATCATTACTAAGTAGTTACGTCTTACTGTACGCACCTAAGAAGTATTGAAGTATGGCATCGAATTCGTGTATATATTTATTTTGTAAAAGCAACGCCGAAATATTTATGTTAATGTTATTTCTTCAATTGTTATATTGCCTTTTGATGTTGTAAGACATGTCTTGATTACTTGAAATTAAAACTTTGTGTTTGTTTCAAGACTTTCTTCCAGTAACCATTAATTCGGTAGGACACTAAGAATAATAAAAAATATACTTATTTAAAAATGATAGTAGATCAGTTTTATTTTTTTATTGTAAATAATTATTTTTCTTTTTATTTATATACTTTTAGACTTCCTGCAATGCCCATAACATACAAAAAAAGCTTCAACGTATACTGGTACATGATGAATCAATTTAGGCGTATACTGGTACAAGTGACAAATCAGGCGAAAACTAACCAATAAAAACATCAGAGCAACAACTCCGGTTTGTTTAGATATTTACGGTGCATGATACAAAATATATATCAAAGGCACTAAAAATATATCCGTATTCATCGAGTCATAGTACCTATACTACGTATACGGTAGTTGCCTCAGTTCATCAAAAACAAGATCTCGTAAATTTCACGTATACTGGTGTAACTACCATTTTTTCAAAAACTACTAATTATTTCAAAAAAAGTAAATATGTAGATTGTATTAAGATGTATTTGTTATAAATTCTTGAAAATATCATGAAATTATTTCATTGTATGAGCTAGTTACAGAACTTTGTACCTTTGAACAGCTCTCCTGGAAAATGATGATTTTGCACTTGCACCAGTATACGTAGGAGGTATTTTGTCTTGTTTTTAATTTTGTCTGTCGTGTCGTGTTATGATGCTCTCTGTCGTGATGGCTACCGTTCACATTTATATGACGTGCTATGACGCATTCTGACGCAATTTTATATCAGTTAGTTCTCAGCACTCGGTTAGCTCACACGTTTGCAATGTTCTTTCAAGAATCATTCCGATTCATATTCCGATTTTGAAGATGAATTGCATTTATTGGCGCTGGCTACGCTTCTTACAAAAGAAAGAAAGAGAAGGAGGTACTGGATTCATCCAGTAAATAGAGAGAGAGAAGCTAAGGGCGAGTTTCATTGTCTCGTAAAGGAGCTTGAGAGTGATCCTGAAAAATTTCGTCAGTATTTTAGAACGTCGAAGGCATAGTTTGAAACAATTCATAGTTAAATAAAACTATGATTTTTTTAGGTTAAGAGTTAGAATTGAATACTGTCTTTAACATTATAGATAAAATAAGCAGCTACCTATAACATTTACAGAAGTGAAAATTTACCGAACCATCTAATATTTCATTTTAATGGCAATACTTTTTGACAAGTATTGGAATCTAATTAGGTTTTCAGGTATAAAATCCGCAAAAGATCTGAAAGAAACAAAAAGCCCCAAAATCGAACTAAAAGGTCCCCACAGGCAACACTAGCTGATTTTTTTTAACAGCCCGGTTGGCCTGGACGTTTGTCCTTTTCGCCAAGTCGAGCGACGACAACGACATAGTGCGCCGAATTTTTCATTTTTGTTGCCATAGAAAATGCAGTAAATTAGAATGTAATTATTTAGTTTAATTATGATTATGATTTAATTAAACTAAATATCACATAAATATCACATATGTGATGTATGTGATATTTAGTTTAATTATGATTACAGCTTAATCAGTGAAATTACTTAAATGCAGAATTTATTGTTTTCAAAAATAAAAATCTCTCCCTTGCACAAAATGTGCTATTTATAAAATTTAAAGTAGTTACTGTCCATGTGGCATTCGATTTTTCCACCGTGTATAATGTATAGTGCGGAAAAATGACCCTGGAAGGTAAGTAAAGGACCTGCGGCCCTACCGCGAAAAACGAAATTCGTAAATTTCGAGGATTTGTCTCTCTCACTCTAATGACGCCTTCGTTTGAGTGACAGAGAAGAATCCTCGAAATTTACGAATTTCGATTTTCGCAGTAGTAGGCCTGTTCTTAAACTCCGACCAGACGCACCCGATCCGCCCCGGGTGTCACCATTGTTCCCCAACAATCACCTGGTCGCGTTTTATAAAGTTACATTTTACAATTTCGCTGTTTGCATCTCTTCTAACGCACGCACATATGGGCTAGAAAGAGAGATTGGCTTTATCATACACAATGTACTGCTTTTTACTTTCCTTTTTTCAATTTCAATTTCAATTTATTTATTCACTCATATAAGCTTACAGTTACATCCAATGCGCTTACACGGTAAAGTAATATGTATACCTATGTAGTAACAAATTTGCATTCATTAAAACTAAAGTAACAAACCAAAAAAATACAACAAAAAAACTACTCAATAAAATATGTAAAAAAGTAACAATAAAATTAACAAATTTAAAACTAATTAAGCTGGCCACAGTCTAGGGTCATCGTCGCAACTTTGATATATTTACCAAGCCTATCTGTGAATATGTCAGCATCCGGGACCTGGATCTGGAAGTCATTAATGACAGAAATGGCTCGGGCTGTGGGTGCATTTGCAGCTCGCGCAGTACGCGTGTCAGGCCTCGCCAGCAGGCGCCGGCCCCGCCGCGCCGGACGCGCGCCACCCGTGCTGGCGCCGGCCATGCCGAAGCTCGGCGCGGGAACCGCCAATCCAACTCGTGCCAGGACATTGGGATTGTCTACCCTCCCGTGAACCAGGGAATGATAGTGGACAATAAGAAGTAGTTTTCGTCTGAGCTCTAGGGTGTTAAGTCCTACCATTCCCAAGACAAATCGAGAGGGGAAGAGATATGGATAATATCCATACAGCCGTTTGTAAATATATCTGGCAAATTTCCGTTGGACTTTCTCGAACATGAGCGTGTATTTGACCTCGCGCGGATCCCAGACGATGGCCGCATACTCCAATCGGCTCCGAACATAAGCGAAGTAAAGTGCCATTGCTATTCGGATACTAGCAAATTGCGATGATATCCTCATTACGAATCCCAGCATTTTGGACAGTGTACAATTAGTACATTGTGCACCTAGGGAGGTAAATACTACTAGGGAATTTCACTTTTCTATTACTCCCGCGATGCAACGGCGCGCTTAGACAGCAAGTGTGATGAAAAGTATTATTAGTACGACTATAATCTTTACAAGCTTTTATTTTATTATTATTTTATTTATTTAGTTTCACCTGTCCCGTTGTCTGTCGTTCTGTAATCAAATCTTGCAACTTAAATTTGATCCACTTCCCGGTTTCCGATTGAGCTGAAATTTAGAATGCATGTATAAATCGGATGACAATGCAATGTTATTGTGACATAGAGCTGATCTGATGATGGAGCTGGAAGGTGGCCATAGGAACTCCGTAATTAAACGATGCAACCCTATCGAGTTTGAGCTCATTGGATTAGTCTTGACGAGTACTTTGATACTATATGGTAACCAGGGTCTGATGTTGGAGTTAAAAGGTGGCCATAGGAACTCCGTAATTAAACGACGCAACCCCATCGAGTTTGGGCTCATTGGATTAGTCTTGACGAGTACTTTGATACTATATGGTAACCAGGGTCTGATGTTGGAGCCGGAAGGTGGCCATAGGAACTCCGTAATTAAACGACGCAACCCCATCGAGTTTGGGCTCATCGGATTAGTCTTGACGAGTACTTTGATACTATATGGTAACCAGGGTCTGATGTTGGAGCCGGAAGGTGGCCATAGGAACTCCGTAATTAAACGACGCAACCCCATCGAGTTTGGGCTCATCGGATTAGTCTTGATGAGTACTTTGATACTATATGGTAACCAGGGTCTGATGTTGGAGCCGGAAGGTGGCCATAGGAACTCCGTAATTAAACGACGCAACCCCATCGAGTTTGGGCTCATTGGATTAGTCTTGACGAGTACTTTGATACTATATGGTAACCAGGGTCTGATGTTGGAGCCGGAAGGTGGCCATAGGAACTCCGTAATTAAACGACGCAACCCCATCGAGTTTGGGCTCATCGGATTAGTCTTGATGAGTACTTTGATACTATATGGTAACCAGGGTCTGATGTTGGAGCCGGAAGGTGGCCATAGGAACTCCGTAATTAAACGACGCAACCCCATCGAGTTTGGGCTCATTGGATTAGTCTTGACGAGTACTTTGATACTATATGGTAACTAGGGTCTGATGTTGGAGCCGGAAGGTGGCCATAGGAACTCCGTAATTAAACGACGCAACCCCATCGAGTTTGGTCTCGTTTGATTCGTCTTGACGAGTCTCTTGCTTTCGTCCCATATTAATTATATATCATTAATTGGATGGATGACCCAATGCCAAGGTGAGCACGTGCCGAGGGCTGAATGGTATGAGGGTGTATAAACATGTTTTGCTGCTAACGTTGCGCCTCAGGGTACCAGGGCGAACCCTGTTGTATTGTAGATAATAATAATCATCATCATCATTTCAGCCAAAAAACATCCACTGCTGGACATAGGTCTCCCCCAATGATCGCCAATATGACCGGTTCTGCGCTGCTTGCCTCCAGCGGGTTCCCGCGACCTTGACCAGGTCGTCGGACCATCTTGTGGGAGGTCTGCTCACACTGCGTCTTCCGGTACGTGGTCGCCAGTCCAGCAGTTTCGGGCCCCATCGGCCATCTGATCTTCTGGTGATGTGCCCAGCCCACTGCCACGTGAGTCTGGCAATTCTGCGAGCAATGTCGGTTACTTTGGTCCTCTTGCGGATCTCCTCGTTTTTGATTCGATCACGCAAGGAAACTCCGAGCATTGCTCTCTCCATTGCCCTTTCAGTGACTTTGAGTTTTTTGATCAGGCCCATAGTGAGCGCCCACGTCTCCGTACCGTAAGTCATCACTGGCAACACACACTGGTCAAAGACTTTTGACTTAAGACACTGCGGTAAATTCGATGAGAAGATTTTTTGCAACTTCCCGAACGCTGCCCAGCCAAGTCGGATTCGACGATTTACCTCTTTCTCAAAGTTGGACCTACCTAACTGAACAGTTTGTCCCAGATAGACATACTCGTCAACAACTTCGAGAGTAAAGGCTGGGTCACACCAGATGCGTGTACGTGCACGTGCACGTGCGCGTTGCGTGGCGTGCGCGTTGTAGCTTATGTAAATGTCATATTTGATGGCACACCGCTTGCGTGGCGTGCACGTGCACGTGCACGTCACGTAACGCAGCTCCGTCGAGACAAAACCGCTTGCGTGCTGCGTGCACGCGCTCACGCAGCGGAGCGGCAACGTCGCTGCGATGAGCGCAGTGATGACGTAGTATTTACCGGCGTTCCCTATGAGACGGCGAACCGAACAGGTTGGGTCACGCATTGCTTGGTGCTGCGCTGGTGCTGTGCGGCTCTCTTATATATTTATGGTATTTGTAGTGCCGGCGGAGGGAGGCGGGTGGCGACGGATGGTGACGGGGGGAGGCGGGCGGCGACCGGGGTGGCGTGCGGCGACCGGGGTGGCGGCGGAGGGAGGTGGGTGGCGACGGGTGGTGGCGAGGGAGGTGGGTAGTGACGGGGGGAGGTGGGCGGCGACCGGGGGTGGCGGGCGGAGCCGGGGGTGGCGGCGGAGGGAAGAGGGTGATGACGGGGGGAGGCGGGCGGTGACCGGGGTGGCGGGTGGAGGCCGGGGGTGGCGGTGGAGGGAGGCGGGTGGCGACGGGTGGTGACGGGGGGAGGTGGGCGGAGGCCGGGGGTGGCGAGTGACGGCGGGGGTAGGCGGTGGGTGGCAACGGGGGGAGTTGGGTAGCGATGGGTGGTGACGGGGGGAACCGGGCGAGGACGAGTGGCGGTGGGTGGCACGGGGGTGAAGTGTGGCGGTAACTTTTTAGTTCATTTTATAAACAAATAATAAAAGCTTGTTTTTAAAAAGGTGTTTTTTTCTTTAATTTTATTTTATTTTTGTAATCGACCCAAATACGATCTATAATAGTACATTACGACACAAGTGCGAAAAACAAGGAGTTACGAATTTCCTTTTTGCACGTGTCTCGTACAACGTTTTTTAGTACCTACAGATGGCCCTCCGAAGTTTTGGACCTGACGTAAAATGACTTGTCGCACTAGAGCCTAAAAAAGGCACCATCTGTACTAAAATAGTACATTACGACACAAGTGCGAAAAACATGAAATTCGAAACGAGTGGCGATGTTTTAAAACACGACCGATAGGGAGTACATATTTTAAATCGACACGAGTTACGAATTTCCTTGTTGCACGTGTCTCGTACGACGTTTTTTAGTACAGATGGCCCTCCGAAGTTTTGCACTTGACGTAAAATGACCCACTCGCACTAGAGCCTAAAAAAGGCACCATCTGTACTAAAATATAATATAATTTAGTTAAAGTACTTATTAAAAAAAAAACTAAGCCTCATTAAAATGAACTGTCGTACGTAAAAACTGTGTGCTATAAACCGCGCTTCGTTATATAATTTATTAATTAATGCATGCTTAGCAAAAATGTTAGTGCATTTATGATGTAATGTAGCGCATAGAGCTAAAATTTTATTGCACTATCATACCCAAGCACTTAGGTCATTAAGTACTTACTACTCAACCAAATTAAGTTAGAACCTCGCTAGTACATTCTATGCGGAAAGTGAAGTCGTCTGGTAGGAAAGCACGCCCATATATATCAAGTGCCTTTATTTTCCGATCACACGCTATGCAACGTAATATTAGAGGGGAGATGAAAAATTAGCTTGGTGGAGATAAGTACCTATATTGTCGAGTCGTTTGAAAGAACTCGTTACAGCATAAACGCAATACAATAGTAAATAATAACGTGTTTTCACAGCTAAACATACGACATACGAGTCATGATTGCCGTACAAACGTGTACCCGGCACAATTGTTCTCCTGTTATGTCGAATTGTCGACTAGCGAAGTTGATTACGCGTTAATAGAACTAGTAGTTACACCAATTTTTAGAGCCTGAGATATCCGAAGTAATCGAAATTTAATATAAGTTCCTCTAAAGGCGCTGTTACACGGCCACACTCACGCCTTCACGAATAGTTCATTCATTTATACACAGATGTCGCTAGTTGGCATATTATGGGTGGACATGCTCTATCATGTAAAATTATGAATTCATTGTAACTAAAGACCAATATTCGATACTTAACTAATCCTCTTAAAGACGATGTATGTAATGTAATCAATCTACTTTTAGGGAAAAGTATAGACAAGTTGACCAAGTTGTATTAGGCAATCTGCACAAATAATTTTAGTAGCAACAGGGCCAGTAGTGACGTAAAATTTAGTTGTAGGTAAATGATAATTAATGTTAACCTACCTCATATAATTTTTGATGAAATTAAAAAGAAATCAATTCAGACCCTAAGCCTGGCTAAAGCCCTCGTTCCTAGGCTAAAGAATAGGCATAACATTCAGCGTAGGAATGTAGCGATTCTACATGAATGTACCTATGTCTTTTTTTATTTGTTTTTTAATTGAATAATACAAACACATTACATAATCAAATTACAAGACCCATTATTGGCTAAAACCTTAAAGAGGTTTGTGTGCCGCTGCCGGTGGGGAGTTCGAAAGAATTCTACTTAGGTGCTTATTTATTACAACCAGTGAATAAATAGTAGAAATATGCAAGTGAGAGTACGGTCGCCGTCAGTATTCGGTGAGCAGCTCAGCATATCCCTGTCTTCGACCGTACAATACCCGCTATAAAATGTAACTATGGTCACTAGACTTCAAAAAATGACTTTTAATTTGTCTTTTAATATGCTTTGTATATTTTATGTATGATCAGTGGCGTTCTCTCGTATTGGAGGCCAAGACACACTTTGGGTCGCTGCGCTAGAGGAGTAAGTAAGTATATTTTTTAGTACAGATGGTGCGCTTTTTAGGCTCTAGTGCGAGAAGTGTGTCATTTTACGTCAGGTCCAAAACTTCGGAGGACCATCTGTACTAAAAAACGTCGTACGAAACACGTGCAAAATAACATCGCCACTAGTTTCAAATTTCGTGTTTTTCGCACTTGTGTCGTAATAATGTACTATTATGTATAATCAGTCATCGTCATCATCATCATCATATCAGCCGAAAGACGTCCACTGCTGAACATAGGCCTCCCCCAAAGATTGCCACAATGACCGGTCCTGTGCCACCTGCATCCAGCGGACTCCTGCGACCTTCACCAGGTCATCGGTCCACCTTGTGGGGGGCCTACCCACGCTACGCCTTCCGGTACGTGGCCGCCACTCAAGAACCTTCCCGCCCCAACGGCCATCGGTTCTACGCGCAATGTGCCCCGCCCACTGCCACTTCAGTTTAGCGATTCGGAGTTTTATAATCAGTCATCGTAATACATAGTTATAGCAATCCAATTTGAATCTTTCTTGAACCAATTAAAGGAGAATCTATTTTCATACCAATTTACCAACAGAGGCCGTGTGGTGACGGCAGTAAGAATACATTTGTCATCACCCCAACTCCTCCTGCGGGTGTCATAAAAGTCGACTAAGGGATTGAATTGTCACTGACCATTATTTGATAAAAGATTGATGATGGGCAGCAGCCTGCAGCAGCGTCATAGTGGACGCATTACTGCGATTGCCAATCCGCTTGCCCAGCGTGGCGATTATGGGCATTTACCTCCTAATGCGTCTATCTATACGCATAGTAAAAAAAATATAAATAAAAAAAATATGGTGGTATTGGTGGGCCTTAAGAGGTTAAGTAAAAAAAAACAAGATATTTTTATTGTTTTTCGATTTTATGCATTTCCACGAGAAAGCTTGGGAATGCCGTTAAATACACAAGCTGATTTTAACTTCTATTTACACCTAATCATTGGCCAGATAATGCTCATTATCATTAACTAATGACAAGAAATACCCAAGTGTGATAATAAAGACGGAGATAAGAAAACAACCATTACTGTTAATTGGTAAAAAAACGCGTGGTGACGACAGTAAGAATACATTTGTCACCATACCGTGTCAACTAGGGAAGCCGGGATGCTTCCCTAGTTGACCTGAAACCTAGTTGAACTTCTGAATGAATATGGCCAGAACCGGCAACTCCTGGTACTTGTATAGAAAGCCAAAACCGGAAGCCAACCCTAATGTCAACTAAGGGATTGAAGTGTCTCTAACCATTTATTAATTGTAGATTGATGATGGGCAGCAGTATCATCATAGTGGACACAGTAGGGTGTGCACCCGGTTCTGATTTTGTATGGAAATTACCGGTTCTTGCCATCAAGTACCGGGACCGTTATTTTCTCCATACAAAAATAACGTTTTTTTTCGTTCTTTTACGTTCTTCGGTATATAAATTCTAAGTTAATGGAGTAATTTAAAAATATTGTAAATTACATAAAATATTGAGCACGACACAAAGAGTATAAATCTTTAAAAATATTGGGATAATTCGAGGTTTTTGTAAAATACCGGTTCCGGTCTCTGCTTGCCATACAAATTCAGAACCGGGAGCACACCTTAGGGCACACTAATGCGATCGCCAACCCGCTTGCCCAGCGTGGTGATTCTGGGTATTTTACCTCCTAATATGCCCATACCATAAGCATACATAAGTCCAACAGTCAGTGGAGTGAGATATGCTGACGATTAATGCCCTTTAGATATATTATGTATAATAGGATTTTTAGCATTAGAAATAAGTTTTGTCAAAAGTTAGATTTTGGATACATATTCTTTAATAATTTTATCTACTATCTAGTATCCAACCTAACCTTAACCGTAACCTATCTAGGTACATTATTCATTAATCTAACGAGCCTTAACTTGACAAGTTTGTTAAAACTTTTCGTTTCCAAGTTCCTGTTGCCTCCTTCAGACTCCATCATCAGAATAGCCTAGCTAAGATGCCATTCTGCAATCGTATACGATATGCGATAAGTAGTAAATGTACATGACAGATTCGAACGAAAAGTCACGTGACCATTTTCATACATTATTATGGTCACGCGTCTTATCGCTTATCGTATACGACTGCAGAATGGCATCTTGGCTAGGGCACCAGGGTGCTTAGCCAAGTTGCCAATCGCTAACGCTTAATCGTCAATCGTAAACGAAAGGCAGCTAACTGTCTTTGTCGCACTAATATGAAAGAGTGACAGAGAGGGAAAACTACGATACGCTACTAAGCGTTAGCGCTTGACAACTTGGCTAAGCACACAGCTCCATGTTGTCATTGTACAGTTCACCCTGTACATAAGTCATGAATAGATACATTTTCTAACTCTATAAACAACTAAACATTTTTCTAACTCTTATAAAACAACTAACAATTGAATGCCCCACAAGTTACTTAAAAATATACTTTTTTTTGTATTTTGCTTTGCGTACTGTTTAATTTGGTAGTGTAAGTTAGGCTCTTTTTAAATAGGCAGATGACATAACACAGGCGATGATCAACTATTATTGATTAGTGATCACTATTATTCTTTTCATTTCATAACGATTGAAAGGAAATATTTACAATTGTTGACTTTGAATGAGAGTTGGCCAACTCTGCAATCCTACTATTTACTAGGTGTAATCTTGGACAATCATCATGTTAAAAATAAACAAAATTAAAAAGCATGACTGCCGTTTAAAAACCAACAAACACATACATATTATAAGCTACCTACCTAAATATTTATATTCGTAATCGTATTTCAAAGCACTCAATTTTAGCATTTTTGTTAGGTTCGATAATATTTTAAAGAAATGAAATGCTCTAGTATAGTTATTTATTATACAAGGGGGCAAAGTTGTTGTTTAACTGTCGTGCCAATATTGAGACCTGAGCTAGAGAAAGATGTCAAAATTGAGCCACGAGCGTAGCGAGTGGTTCAAAAACTGAAATCTTGAGCATTGCGAAGGTCTCAAGTTTGTTCAAACTTTGCCGCCAAGTGTAATACAACTTTTTTCCCCTCACTAACGCGAGAAAATATGATTACAAATCTCATCCAAATGTAAATTAACTGAAATAACCATTTAAAACTTAATATCGAAATGTATCGTAGAGTAGAGTTACTCCTGGTTCCTAAATATAGCCAATGGCTTACAAAGTCACCAATGAAAAATGACCAATTTAACATGTGAGCTCCGATTGCCCATGTTTACTACGGTCATACAGATCCACTTATACTAGGCAGTTAAGTAGTGGGCCATAGGAATTAGAGATTACTTTGCCTCACAAGTGAATAAGATGAGTTTTTACCCGCTCGTATTCAAGGATAAAAGAGCGCTTTACGAGTTAGTGAGGGGAAAATTTATTTACCTGTAGGATTTCCAGTAGCACATGACTAAAGCAAAAGTATCTCACGGCAGCATAGACTATCTTTATGCATGCATGCATCAGCCTATGATAGTCCACTGCAGGACGTAGGCCTCTCCTATTAACTATGCTATACGCATTAGGAGACAAATGCCCATGCGGATTGGCGATCGCAGTAATGTGTCCACTATGATGACGCTGCTGCCCATCGTCAATCTCTTATCAAATAATGGTCAGTGACACTTCAATCCCTTAGTCGACTCTTACGACACCCGCAGGAGGAGTTGGAGTGGTGACAAATGTATTCTTACTGCCGTCACCACACGGCAATAGACTATCTGCCCCTCTTGTATTAACATAGTAAAAGACGGAAGTCTATCTCGCGGTGTAAGTATGTTTTACGTCAATTAAACTGAGAAAAAGGCTGCAATACACGGACCGATACCTAAGTGCTCCGTACCGTAGGTAGTACGGTTAAAGGCAAAATAAGGTGTACTTTAAAATGCTCAAAAATATGTCCCAGTGCACTTTAATTCTGTGCAATAAGAACGTCGTAACATATACAAGGTGGAATTCGACGAGGGACCTTTACGGAAATGGGAGATAGTTAAGGCTATACTGAGCAACTTTTACTATGGGACCAACCCCGAAATCGAATAAAAAAAAAACTTAACCATACAAAAAGGTACGGCATGTATACACACAATGTATGAAAGTCATTTTTTTTTTTACGATTTCGGGGTTGGTCCCATAGTAAAAGTTGCTCAGTATAGCCTTAACTATCTCCCATTTCCGTAAAGGTCCCTCGTCGAATTCCACCTTGTATATAAGACGATTCTTTCGATACATATTTTACAGTTTTAGAAACCATTTTAATGGCAAGTGAATGCAGTTTGCAGGGAAACGCGCGTGTGACACCCCAGTTGCATAATAGTACATTACGACACAAGTGCGAAAAACATGAAAATTCCTTTTTGCACACGTGTCTCGTACGACGTTTTTTTAGTACAGATGGCCCTTCGAAGTTTTGGACCTGACGTAAAGTGAGCCACTTCTCGCACTAGAGCCTACAAAAGGATCTGTTGTACTAAAAAACTAGTATTAGTTTAGCCTGTGTTATGTTAAGATACCTATATGCTACCTACTATACATTTATGACAAGAAATTCTTCAATTGTAAAGTTCTCTGTTAACTGTCTGTAAAGGTGCGTTTAAATCTAAAGAGCATTCGCTGTTCTAGCGCCCGTTCTACGAAATCAACCAATCACGTTTTGTGTACCAATCGAATTTCGTAGAGTGGGAGGTTAGAACAGCGAATGCTCTTTTAGTTTGAACGCACCTTAACATGCATAGCATATATTATGAACAAACAAGACAACTACTTTACAACAATTGGAGAATCTCCTCATCTCCTGTGATAAACTCCTGTCATAGTAGCAAAACTTAACAAAGCCAGCAAAAACAAAAAAGAGTATCATCAGTTTTTATAAAATAAGGCCCCGACGCAACGGCGAATTTGACCCACAAGCAAGCAACGCGGCGATAAAGAAATAAGAAATGTTTACCCGCTTGGCCGCTACCTGCCAACCACCTGTGTGCGGTGTGTGGCTAGCGCGCGCCGATCCCCACACTTTGGGGGGGATTTGAGGGCAGTGCGGGGATTTTCAAATTCAAATTCAAAATGTTTATTTGTAAGAATACAGTAGGTACAGTTGGTCTTAGAATATAAAAATGATCATTGTATTCAGCATGCAAGCATGCATACAAATATAAATATAAAATAATCTAAATTATATATGTACAGTACTTAAATTAGAAGATTTGCTTTACACTAGTGTATTTGTGTGAGATGTCCCAAGATATTAATGAATTAATTTATTATTCTTAATTAGTCTGTCGGTTTAGTTATTTATACTCTCTTTGGTTGTATTTATTTTTATTTTATTTATTTCATATCAGCAACTATCCTAACAGGTTAAACCTAATACAATAGTGCCTTTCTAATCTTAAATACCTAATTCCTTACATAATAACACAGTACACGTAAACACATTTTAATAAATTCTGACAATGGACAGTGAAAAATATCAGCTCCCTCAGCAATTAGATTTAGTGTGCGGACGGTGCGACTCAGAGGCGCCTTTCGAAGCAGGTTGGTTCTGCCGACCGGCTCCGTCAGCAACCGCGGCCGTCGCCTTCGCTCCACGTACCGCTCGGGCACGCACATGCTCAGCTGCTCCAATATGCCTGGTAGGGTGGGTCATTTTTCAAAAATTTCGATTTTCTGAAGATAATAGTTACAAAACGGTGCCATTTGATATTTGATTATCACTCTTATTTTTATTATATTTTTAATTTAAGTTTTTCTGCCTCCGGATTTGATTAGTAATTTTCTTAAAATGTATGGAACTTCAAAAAAAAAAGTTATTATTTTTGACTTTTTTTTCGGACTCTTTTGGCTCCATAACTATAGAAAAGCTATTTCCAGGTAAACACAATACTCAAACATAGCACAAGTTGCAATAAAAAGTAAAAACATAGATATCAACTGTGGTCAGTACAAAATGTACTGAAGTTTCTATGAAATCTTTCAATTAGATCCGGAGGCAGAAAATTAATTCCGATGGCCAAATAATTTTGCACACTCTTTGTCGACCTAATTCCGGAACTATTGACAACTGTTACTAGTAAAAGTTTTTTCTTCATACATCAGTGACCCACCCTAATGCCTGGGTTACACACGTTGCCACGAAGAACCCTCACTATGGAGCACGCGAGTGCCAGATCCCTGTGTGTTTCCAGCTTGTTGTGTAACTAAATGTAAACAATCTTGCAGTATCTTTTTATTGAAAACCATGAGTAGAAAATAAATTATATCAATAATTTACATTGTTTTAATTAATTGTCTAGTTTGGCTTTATTAAGGATTTTTTGAATATAAAGACTGCAAGATTGTTTATATTTAGTTAAGTTATATATTGTCTACGTTTAAGAAAATATAACCTCAAATGGCTCCTTAATACAGTTGAGGGTAGGATGAAAACATGACACGATCAAATAAAGTAAATTAATGTCACATCGTTCAGTGACAGATTCAGGTGGTTTTATATTTGGCGGGTTAATCAATAGACATTTCAACTACTAGAAAATATTCTATTTGTTTCACTTCAAAAAATGCATGCACTTATATCTCTGTCTGTACATAGTAAGTAAGTTAGATTTATTTATTGAATATTTGTACCTACATCATATTATTGTAAACCAAGAACTGAAAATTAAAATGTACTTATTCAAATAAAAAATATTGATTTTGATAAAAATCATTTCTTGAATAATTTAAATAAAAAACAAATTTTGACGGTTTATTAAAGCCTAACAACTTTCTATTTGACCCTGACACAGTGTCGCTACAAACAGTTTACCTATGGCAATAATGTGATGTCATGTCAGTAACCAATTGCAAAACATTTTCCAATGGAATACTATTCAATCCTTCGTCCTCTTTCTTTGGTTTAAAGATTTTATTGTATTTAAGACGATTTTTCTTGCTTCTATTGATATCTTTTTCGGCATTTTTTATGATGAAATCGTTTAAGTCGCGATATATTTTATTTTTGTTTACATCGGTGACATTCGATGACATTCAACGCCTGGCCTACTACCGCGAAAAATCGAAATTCGTAAATTTCGAGGGATGTTTCTCTGTCACTCAAACGAAGGCGTCATTAGAGTGAGAGAGACAAATCCTCGAAATTTACGAATTTCGATTTTTGCGGTAGGGCCCGCCTGATGTCAAACAGTAATCATTGCCAGTAAAATAAATTAGTGTCACTGAAAATCCGCAACATGGCGAGGGTCAAATAGTAAGTTGTTAGGCTTTACCAAAACTCACTAAGTACATACCTATAAAAAACTAGTTACCTATCTCAATAGGCCTGGTTAGTCTCCCGAAACGCCAACTATTGTGGATACTTACTTCTTTTACGAAGTTTTATACAGATACTTCATAACTAAATAGTATAAAATAAAGTCACTTTTTCTGTCCCTATGTCCCTTTGTACGCTTAAATCTTCAAAAACTACGCAACTGATTTTTCTTTAATAGGTAGAGTAATTCAAGAGGAAGGTTTTTATGCGAAGCCGGGGCGGGT